>SZWC01021099.1:0-17358 GCA_023375785.1 Penium margaritaceum
ATATACATATACATATACATATACATATACATATACATATACATATTCATATACATATACATATACATATACATATGCATATACATATACATATACATATACATATACATATACATATACATATACAGATACACATACAGATACAGATACAGATACAGATACAGATACAGATACAGATACAGATATAGATACAGATACAGATACAGATACAGATACAGATACAGATACAGATACNACATACACATACACATACACATATACATATACATATACATATACAAATACATATACATATACATGTACATATACATGTACATATACATATACATATACATATACATATACATATACATATACATATACATATACATATACATATACATATACATATACATATACATATACATACACATACACATACACATATACATATACATATACATATACATATACATATACATATACAGATACACATACAGATACAGATACAGATACAGATACAGATACAGATACAGATACAGATATAGATACAGATACAGATACAGATACAGATACATATACATATACATGTACATATACATATACATATACATATACATATACATATACATATACATATACATATACATATACATATACATATACATGTACATATACATATACATGTACATATACATATACATAGACATATACATATACATATACATATACACATACATAAACATATACATATACTTATACATATACTTATACATATACATGTACATGTACATGTGCATGTGCATGTACATGTACATATACATGTACATACATATACACTTATACACATATACATACACATAAATGTAGGCAGGCATAAGAATATGCATGTACATGCAAATCTATGCGTAATTTACACACTTTTTGTCAAGAGGATGAATTCACGTGGTAAATAACTTCAAATTGTGCAGTTTCGGCTGAAATTAATGATATAGGTATAGGCAAATCCGTACATATGTAGATGAAAATGTAGATTTGGATATGTTTGGCCTTGATTTCTGAAATTGGTTCGTTTTGTTATGATTCGTTCTTTACGTTGCATGTATGTGCATGTTTGGTTTTCGAGTGCGCGTGCCTTGTGTCGTCCGGTGTGCTGTCCATCGTTGCCAGTTCGCACGATCTCCCCCTCACTTTTTGCTGTGTTTATCGGTAACCTGTGTCGTTGTCTGCTTTTGTTTCTTGCAATGTGTTCGTCAAAGTGCGGAGATCCGGTGGCATGTCAAGCATCTTGTTGTGGAAAAGCATTTTTTTCCGAAACGCGACCGAACATCGAGGCAGCCGTAAAGGATGCCTTCATGAAAGATGGTTTTCGATGACTGCGACAAGAAAACCTTTTTGTTTCTGTCGGTGCATTGCATGCGAGCCGGTCTGGTGTGCTGACGACGATTCATTGGTGCGACACTTCTGAGAATCGACTATGACTCGTCGAAGTCCGGTGTTCGTTAACCGAATGTACAGAAATCGCACCTCTTCATCTCGCTTTAGTCTCACTATTTGCCTCCAAATTGTGCGAATGGTAGCTGCCACCATCGACATCAACTGTTCGAGAGAGGCATTCGAGAATATGGCGCTTCGATTCTAGGTGTCTTTGCGTGATGAGGGCTTCTTACGGAGTTCGGGAAGAGCGAAAAAACGCGGGCGTGACTCCGCGTCAAAGGTAGGGTCTAAAGAGGCATCCCGCATAGTTTTATCCATTTTTTGATTGGCTGGTTAGCTGAGTAATAACTTCTACACTAGTGGGGGGGAGCTAGAACTTGGAGGGGTCTCCCACTGTTGCTCATTCTTCATTCCTAACCAGTTACTTTCAGTTTTCAGTTGCTTTCTGGCGCTAACTCTGGCGCGCGCATTTCTGAGTAACAAACCCAGAGCTTCCAGACTTACACTCTAGAGCAGCAGACTGAGGGGGCAGCTGACTTAAGCAACGAGCGTGGAAGCCCGCACACTGCATCAACAATGCTGCTGCCCCAACCTGCTACCTAGGTTTTCCAGCTATTTCATCCTACTCAATTTGTACTGGTGTTTGTGTGTGCATGGATAGTGACACAAGAGGGAACATAGATGTGAGCGGCCAAGGAACAGGATAGAACTCCAACAGCATGTCGTTGATCAAGAATGGTGAAGCAAGTGGGCAGTCTTGTTTTGTTTTTAAATCGCAGGGCGGGGGGGTCCTTTTTTTCAAGTAATGGGTAGGGCATTCCCAACCCCCACGCGTAATGTGTATTATGCCCCCAAAAAAGAACCGAAATAGAGGTAGTTTGGCAAGTGTCTTTTTTTAACATGCCTAAAACATATAAACTTTACGGCAACATGCTGGCACTACTGGTAAACCGAAGCAGGCAAGTTAGGCCTCCCGAGAACCGAAACATGTCACTGGACGTCCGGGTCGTGGCAATATGCAAACCAGACAAGACTGACCCAAAACATATAAAGACTTCGTCATCGATGCTGGATAGTGTACTCGGGTCCGGACCACAGGAAGAATACAGAACTTGTCACAAATAATGTGGCTAATTATCATGGGGTCTCCCGAGGCACTGGTATAGACCATCAAAGGCATGGGTCTCGACCACTGAGAAAACTCTATTAGCCATGCATGGGGAAATTAGGTGGCCAAAATGCATCAAACATGTCACACAAGGAGCTGTTGCAGCTGTTGGACCATCATCGGGGTGAAGTGAGAAGAGGTCACTGCACTTCATTTTCTGACACTCGAATAGCTCAAAGCCCCATTACATAGGTCATGCACCATTACAATGTTGCAACATTGCGGAGTGTCTCGACACATGTGTTGTCACTCATTCATGTCATTGTTGAGTGTTTACGACACACACAACAATGATATTTCAAGTGTGTGTACAAGTTCTTCCCCACAAACACCCAATTCGCATAGTTTTCCATGGACCGTACTCATGCTCTGCATCTCAATGTACAAAAAAAATCTAAGATGATGCAAATCTTTCCTAGCCCGGTCTTTGTTGTCTCACCCAAAAACCTCTCAGGAAGCTATCAGGTCATTTTTCAGCACCCTACTCAACACCATAGAATACACTTAACCTAAGCCATTGACGTCTGGTAGCATTGGAAAGCATTGGGTATGGCTGAGACATCTTCAAGATCTTTGGGGTGTCTTGACACCAACATTTGGTCCTTGAAACAGATGCAACCCCAAAAATCCCAGAACTGGACAACCCAGATGCCTGCATTTAAGATACACCCTGTCCATTACGATGCCTCCTGATGTGTGGGTGTGGCAACCAGCTGGCAATGTGAAGCGAAAGGCCCGCAAATGCACACAATGCAAGACTGTAACGTGTATGCCTTCTTTATCTTGACAACGTTAGGTCATGCGATGGGTAATATGGACTAAAGAAACATGGAATAAACTGTTTGAAAGGCCAGATCAGTCGGAAAATTTTAACCACAGACAGTAGAGTAGATGGCATTTAGCTTGTCCATTCCCAGAAAAATAAGGGAAGTCCCCCTCAATAGTTGTCCTCCTGACTCACATATTCTCAATAGCATGGCACTCATGAAATAATGGGCTGAGAACACCCGAACTGTGCACAATCCACTCCTGCCTGCAAGAAAATGGCCGCTGGCCTGAGGCAGAGCCAGGCCACTGAATGTGCCATGGCGAGGCTTCCACGGCGCTTCCACGATACTTCCAATCCAATCACCATTGTTGCATCACCCAAGTGCACAACTCTCCCACACACCGCAGACAGCTGCTTCCCCCAACCACAGGTGTCTTCCGTCCAGCGTCGGCCAAACCGTGAGTAAATACTCCCCCCCCCCCCCTTCTCCCCCAACCCTCTTCCTTTGCCACCTTATCCCTCTAGCTAAGGAAGAACCCCCTCACCACTCTCACCAAGATGGACATCCTGTCATGCCCGAGAAAAGGCGATGCTAAAAAGTGTGCGCCGTTCTGCTTGCTGGGTTCCCCTTTGCCAGCATGACGGCGGGATGGGAAACACTGACAGCACCCACTCGCGGCGAGAGCGGCGACAACGGCGATCGACTGTGGAGAAATGGACACTTGAGCGGTGTCGCTGAGGTGCAGTTGGCGGAGCCCTACGTCTATACATCGGCTAACGCCGCCCCAAAAAATCCACAGAGGCGGTGGACCGGACGGTTCGGCAAGTTTCACGGAGTCGACAACATGCACAGTTCGACGGGCGTGGGGTCATGCAGGCCAATGCCGCTGCTCTGCACTGCCGCCGCTTTGAATTGCTGCTGCTGATGCTGCTGCGAACATTTACCCGTGCGGGCGTCCCTTGCAGCGTATGGTTGGAAGAAAATTCCGGAGGCCGACTCGAAAAAGGAGGGGGATGTGGGAGAGGGGATGAGGGACGGAAAGGAGGAGCAGGAGGAGGGTGCGATGGAAAGCGGTCTTCGGCGGCTCTGTTCTTGCGAATGTTGGTGCTCGGGGAGATGGTGCTGATCGCTTTGGTCGGAAGCGGCGGTGGGGTGTTGGCGCCAGTCCATATGGAAGCACAGCATGGCGGCGGACTGCAGGTCGGCCATGACGGTCCTTCGGAGCTCCGCTGTCTGGAGGCTTGCTTCCAGTGACCGACCGGAGATTTGGGTACTAGGAGAACAGGGTTTTGGGAACCCTCAAAACAGTCAACTGGAGGACGCAAGGAGGTTGCTGTCGAAACTCCTCGGGTGCACGAGTCCACCTGCGCGACGTTTGCAAAACTCGATTATCGGCGGAAAGAACGTCCGCTCTTGTCAGGGGAGACGAGGATGTGCAGCACGGGATGAACGGACAGACCTTCAAACTGACCGACGTTCTCTGAAGAGTGCGGGCTTGGAGAGCGATGACCTTACCAACCTTGATGTTGTCGGAGTGTTTTGAAGTAGAGGCAGGCCGAGACGACGGCCTCTTCAGAGCGACCAACTTCCTAGGCTCGTGCCGAGCAGAACGCAACGGCTCACTCTCGCGAGGGACGAGCGGAGGGGAGGGCAAGGCGGGGCTGCGGCCGAGGTGGGTGCGAGGGGCCGGGCCTCGGAGGGTGACGGAAAGGCGAGGTGGGCGTAGCGTGTAAAGCGCGCGTGACAGCGGAAAAAGCGGGCCAGCGTGGTGGCAGTGTGCGGACGGGCCAAGGTGACGACGGCGCCTGAGCTTGAGTGGCGTCGCGGTATCAGAGGGGCATCGAGGGAATGGGGGGGAGACCTGCACTGGAGAGTCGTGCGGTTGGGAGCGGCCTGCTTGGGAGTACCTACTGACCGTAAAGCTGTGTTTCCAGGAGAGAAACGCATTTTTATGTGAATTTTGAAAAGGAAACGCCAAAAGACGTGTTTCTGGACAGGGACACAAAACGCAAAACTTGAAGAAATAAATGGGCATGCAAAACTGACGACTTTCTGGAGGGACATGCAAAAGTGAAATTTAAATAGAGGTATGCCAAAACTACAAAGCGCAAATTTTCAACTTTTTCAAATGGCACACATGTCAAGTGTTAAGAGAGGGCGCAGTATCTGAATGCCTCATCACGGAAATCCATAATGGGTTAGCCATCATCTCACAGAGCATCTCTCGTTAGAAAAACAATAAAAATGGGAAATTTCTAGCCTTTTAATTGGAAAATTAAAAGTCACTTCATATTAAAGTAATAATTCAATGCCCTCAAAAACTTTGACTTTGATGTTAACTGTTTCTTGACTCATCGAATTGCATCGAAAAAGAACTTTCATCAAATTCATACATACCACCTAAAACATTCCAGAATCAATTCGTAGAATTTAACGCTCTACCCCTAGGATTCTAATTTTTTGTTTCTCGGGTCCGAACGTACTTTAGTCTCGGACGTTCATTTACCTAGGATTTTTTCCCTCGTTATCGGTGTTTTACAACCGTTTAAAACAGGTTTGGTGGCTTTAAATGCCATGGAAGGGTCCTTACCATCGTTGCAAGGATTCTTTTGTGGCATCAAGCGAGCCAACGGTCGAGTTCCGACTGTTCAAAAACTCAAACCGTAAACTCTTTCGTCAAAATTAAAAAGTAAACATGCACTCTCGTCAAATTCAAATTGCATCCCTTGGGACTTCATCGAATCCATACATGGCAGCTTATTAATTTGAACCCGGTAAAAACCTTGTAGGCTTAATTATGCAACTGGTAAACAATAAAATTTAAGTATTTTTAGGGTATACCATTGGTGTGAAGTGTTTCAAAGGCAATCATTACAATCATTATCCCAAAAGCACAAGAAAGATGGGTAAGAGGTGGGGAAGATGTAAGGGAGAGGGAGGGAAGAGATTACATGAGGGCAAGGAGGCTGGGAAAAAACCTCGGTGAGTGAGCAACAGGACAAAGGAACAAGGATGCTGAGGAATCCATCTATAACGGAGTGTCCTAATTTTCCTGGCATACACGGGGCCTTATCCATGTTTTAAGAGCACTTGGGCCTTTTTCCGCTTTTCCGGAAATCCAGGTCGCGGTCAAGCTCAACTTAGTCAACCACAGATGCGAGGAGGAGGAGGAGCGAGCGAACGAGCAAGCACACGAGCGAGCGCCGGCGTGGAGTTCACGGCGGCGTTAGGGGTGCGTTTTGCGTGAACCCCCAAGGGGTTCATGCGGCGTTCCAAACATGCCACACGGGGGTGGCTTCCCCCTCTCAACAGACACCGTATCGCATACGCAACCCGCCGAGGGGTCTCTCTCGGTGACCGGCTCCCAACATCGGATGCAGTCAACCAGAACACCGCACTCACCGCCGGAAAGCAGATGCGGTGGCATGTAATGCACGCAACGGCTCGCCAAGAGAGAAGACAGACCGTTGTTCTCGATGATCGATGGCCTAGCATTTCTCACACTAGGTATTAGGTGCAAGTAGAGCACCAAGATCAAGTACAAGCAGATCATTGGGTTCAGGAGCAAGGAGGTTACTTCAACAAGCTAGGAAAGTAGTGGGCTGATGCCTGGGCCAGCCAGCCGAACAATATAAATACCTTTACTCAGTTCAATCTGATTAACCTGTATTCTCCAACTCTGGGTTCCAGACATCTCCAAGTCTATCTTTCCGCTACGACTGTGCTCTCCACACACTCAAGCCTAATCTCCACAAAGTATCCACTCTCACATCTGGTGTCAAAGCCAGAGCCACGCGTAGGGCGGAAGCGCTGCTGGAACTCATCTAACTTCGAGGAGCGAAGGCATAGACTACGTCAGACAATGTCGAGACTGATCGAGAGGGAGATTGTTGGACCAAAATTTGAAGCCAACCCACGAGCCAACATCTGGAAAACTTTTCTAAATTTCAAGAGCGTCCACAGGGTCTACCGTGCACGTGTGGGAGACAAAAAATGACTCTTACGCACTTCGAAGACATCATTTTCTCATCCCGGACTGTCGAATTACTGTCGGAAAAAATTTTACTATTGCCCAAACGCTGCCAATTTTTTTTTGAGGATCTCCTACGACTGACATTTATCGAGAGACATGGAGCAGGCCCTGCAACAGACCGTAGAGCAAGTGGGAGCCCTGAAGCTCGAGAACGAGCAACTCAATCGGTAGATGGCTGACCTGGTTGACGGGACTGGCGCTGGACAGGTTGGGATGGCCCAGTCATGGAGTCCGCCAAGACCAAAGCCAAGGGCCCTAGAATCGTTCAACCCCTCAGTCAAGGGTGCGAGCATATGGATCTGGTTGTTTGCAATGAATAGCTACTTTGGGGCTCTAGGTCACCCTTCAGAGGACGACTATGTGTGTGTGTCATTCGCGGTGACATTGCTACGCGGAGCAGCATTGGACTAGTGGAGGCAGTTGAATGTGCTAGCCACTCGAGGTGAAAGTGGGAACGCACCTGTGTAACATGCCGTGTTTTGGCAACCAGGCAAGACACAAGCTGAAGCGCGCTTGCACACGACATGGGAGCAGTTTCAGCAAGCCATTAGAGATCAGTCTGATCTCGTGAATGCCTCCATGGACGCACGCAACAAGCTTAAGCAGTTGAAGCAGATCCGTTCCGTGCAAGAGTACACATGCCGTTTCTTGGCGTTGTACTCGGAGATTGATGACATGAGCAAGCAGGACATGGCAATCATATACCACGGCGGCTTGAACGCGGAAATTCAGTGCACGCTGACACTAAGTGGCATCATGGAGTTCCGATTGATGGTAGGCATGGTTGAGCGCGTTGACACACTACGCCAGCATCGAGGGGATTTCTGTGAGAAGTAGGAAAAATTCTGGTGTTGAACATAGTATAAACAAACAGATCCCATGGAAATCAATGCAGTGCAAGGATGCCAACAGCAGAGCAAGCAGCGTAGTGGGAACTGTTGGATCTGCAAGAAGCCTTGGCACCACAAGAAGGACTACAAGAAGAAGAAGTAGGGAAAGGCAACTAGTAGTGAGTGGTAACAGCCAACTGCTCGGAAATCTTCATCCGCATAAGCAAACAGCAGCCCCAAAAGTCCTTCTACAACTAGGGAGCTGCCAAGTGTATTGCTGCTAAGCGAAGGAAGCGGGAGTGTTCTAGGGATCCTCCTGAAATCCGAAATTTCATCGGCTAATGCTGTGAATGGTGAGGGGCGCTAGACTCACCGCCAAATAAAATCATTACTGGATTGTAGCGTGTTGCACTCATTCTCTAGCGACGGGTTTGCAAAGAGGTTAGGGCTTGCACGACTACGTGGGAAGCCAACTACATCCAAGTTGGTGCAAGGGGAGCTGGAGTGCGGACTGCCTCCGAAGCCTTTGAGGATCCATCTGGGCAAGCTCTCGTACGAGGTGAACTTTTGCACGTGCCCGATGGACACCCATGACGCCATTTTGGGGCGTCATTGGCTGCACCGGTGGAATCCCTCTATGGATTGGGTGCGCGCCCAAGTGAAAGTGAAGAACTGCAAAGAGCAAATCATTTTTCCATTGTGAGCAAAGGAGGAGGACTCCAAGACAGGGAGGGTGCCACAGTTGAGTTACGTGCAGCTGAAGCGCTCTTAGCACAAGGGGGAACGAGTATACCTTGTGTGGGTGCGGTAGTAGGAAGCAGCTGAAGAGGTGGAAGTATTGGTAGTAGAGAGAAAGCAACAAGAGGGTGAGAAACAGAAGGCACTAGCAACATAGTTGTCAAAAGGTATCAAGGGATTGTTAGACAACTATAGTGGCGTGTTGCCTTCAGAGCTGCTAAAGGGTTTACCACCAAAGCGGGACATGATCCAAAGAATTGATTTGGTTCCGGGAGCAACTCCAATGGAGCGGACTGCGTATCGTATGAGCGATAATGAGCTGGGTGAGTTGAAGAAGCAGTTGGAGGAATTGACGGAACAGGGTTTCATCAGACCGCCAATGTCATCCTACGCTACACTAGTCCTCTTTTTGAAGATGAAGACAAGGGAGCTACGGATGTGCGTGGACTATCACACACTTAACAACATAACGATCATGAACCAGTACCCGCTGCTAGGGGTTGAGGAGATATTTGACCACCTGAGAGGAGCGTAGTTCTTTTGCAAGATTGAATTACGTTCGAGGTACCATCAGATACAGATTGTGGAGCAGGATCTGGAGAAGACGACGTTTTAGACGTGGTACGGCCATTTTGAGTACCTCGTGATGCCGTTAAGGTTGACCAACGCTCCTACAACGTTCATGAGCCTCATAAACAGGATCTTCCACCCTCACTTGGACCGGTTCATGGTGGTGTTCCTCGACGACATCCACATGTACTCCCAAACTCCATAAGAGCATCACAAACATCATCGATAGGTGTTGGAAATTCTCTATAAAGAGAAGTTGTTTGTGAATCTCTCGAAGTGCGAGTTCGAGAAAAGCGAGGTGGAGTTCGTTGGGCACATCGTGAGCGGAAAGGGTCTCCGCATGGACCCAAAGAAGGTGGAAGCAGAGAAGCAGTGGTTGACACCAAATTGTGTGCGTGACATCTAGGTGTTCCTGGGGTTTGTCAATTACTACCAAAAATTCATCCGCGAGTACGCAAAGACTAGTGTGCCGTTGACTCAGCTGTTGAGGTGGGATGACGGTTGGGAATGGGGCGTTCAGGTGTAGAAGAGCTTCGAGGAGCTCAAGGCTGCAATGTGTGACACTTCGGTCTTAGTGCATCCGGGTTCATCCAAGGAGTACGTCATGGCGACGGTCGCCACTGACTATGCCATTGGGGCGGTCCTGATGCAAGATCACGGAAAGGGGTCATAGCTGATTGTATACGCATCTCGTAAGTTACGAGGGGCAGAGTTAAAATACGTAATCCATGAGAAGGAGATGTTGTCGGTGATCCATATGTTCAAGTATTGGGGTGCTACCTCGAGTCGTGACATTACGTGGTCTTCACGAATCACTATGCCCTAAAGTACCTGAAGACGTAGGCGAACCTCAGTCGCCAACAATCTCACTAGATGGAGTTTCTTGAGGGTAGTTTTGACTACGATATCCAGTACAATCCTGCGAAGGTGAACCTGGCAGATCCTCTGTCAAATAGGCCAGACATGAGCCTCAAAACCATCTTGGTTCTGATGGGATCTCCGCTCATGCATACCCTGTTCAAGCACAGCTATGGCGTAGACAGTGAGTTCACGAGTGGTGTACTAAAAGACGCCACGTGGGATGGAACGTATTGGCAAAAGGGGTAGTAGAGGAGGATTGTCGTGCCAGACTATGCGCCGTTGAATCAGGGGTTGTTTGAGGAGGCGCATGACACCCATTACTGGAGTCACTTTGGCTTCGACAAGATGATCAAAGCCTTAGCACGCCAATAGTGGTGGTCGTCAATTGCAACTGATTGGAAGAGGTTTGTGAGCACCTACGATGTGTGCCAACACATCAAGGCACGGAGGGCCAAGCCACCAGGGGAGCTGCAACCATTGCCTGTACCACAGAGGCCAAATATAGACATCTCGCTTGACTTCATTGGCGGATTGACTATGACACAGCAAGGCAACAACACGGTGTTGGTGGTGGTGGATTAGTTTTCCAAAATGGCAGATTTCATCACATTTCCTGAGAGCATCACAACTGCCGGGATTGCTCAACTCCTCCTCAGTCATGTCATCAAGCTGCATGAAGTGTCGTACTCGGTGGTCTCCGATCGCGATCCACGCTTCACTTCGCGATTCTAGAGAGATCTCATGGAGAAGCGGGACACGAGAGTGTAACTAACTACGACATATCACACGACACGATGGGCAGACAGAGCGCACAAAAGAGACATTGGAGCAGCTGCTGCGGAGCATGGTCCCACTAGATGGAGAGGGTTGGGAGGAGAAGCTTGGAGTGGCAGAGTTTGCCTATAACTGAGCGGTGTCAGCATCAATAAGAAAGTAATCGTTTGAGGTTATTTATGGCCATCAGCTATTGAGCCCAGCCACCCTTACTCCAACAACATCTCTTCCGGTTGTGCAATAGATTGTTGAATGGTTTGCCACCACCTGGGACGTGGTGGGGCAACGGCTATAAAGGCATAGAAGCCGTAGAAGCGGCAAGCTGATAAGCATCGCTCTGCGGAGGAGTTCCAAGTGGGAGATCATGTGATGTTGAACTCCGCTAACATACAGTTGACGGGAATTGGGAGTCTCGAGCTGAAACCGCGATGGGTGGGTCCGTTCCACATTCTAAAGAAGCGGTCAGCCATTTCATACAAGATGGACCTGCCAGCTCACTACACCATCCATTTGGTGTTCCATATCTCCGTACTTCGTGCGTATTGTGACCCCAACACCTTCTTCTAGGGTCGCGGGACACCTCCACCTCCTACTGTCCAAGTTGAAGGAATCGAGGAGTTTGAGGTGGAGAAGAATCTGGTGAATCACCAGATGTGACGACGAGATGCATTTCTGGTGCAATGGAAGGGGTACCCAGCGGAGCACAACTCTTGGGAGCCAGAGGTCAACTTTCATGTTGGGGCTACCAACACTGTTCTTTAGGAGTACCTCAGGCACGCCAAGACGTCACGCCTCCGACGGGAGGAGTGAATGTAACAAAGTGCTCTGCTTTTTCCGGCATACTCTAGGCCTTGTCCACGTTTTGGGATGACCTGGGCCTTCTGCTTTTCCAGAAATCGAGGTCACGCTCGAGCTCAACTTTGTCAAACTCCAGTGCAAGGAGGAGGAGGAGGAGGAGGAGGAGCAAGCACCGACGTGAAGTTCACGCCGGTGCTAGGGGTGTGTTTCGCGCGAACCCCCACGCGACGTTCTGAACATGCCACGTGAGGGTGGCTTCCCCCTCTCGACGGGCAGCGTATTGCATACGCTACCCGCCGAGGGGTCTTTCTCGGAGGCAGGCTCACGACACCGGATGCGGTCAACCACGACACCGCACTCACCGCCGGAAAGCATACGCGGTGGCGTGCGACGCATGTAGTGGCTCACCAAGAGAGAAGACAGACCGTCAATCTCGACGATCGATGGCCAAGCATTTCTCTTACTAGGTATTAGGTGTAATTAGAGCACCAGGATCAAGTGGAAACAGATCATTGGGTTCATGAGCAAGTAGCTTGCTTCAACAAGCTACGAAAGCAGTAGGCAGAGGCCTAGATCAGCCAGTCGAACAGTAGAAATACCATGTACTCAGTTCAATCTGATTAACCTATATTTTTGAGCTCTTGCTTCTAGACATCTCCAAGTTTATCTTTCCGCTTCTATTGTGCTCTCCACACACTAAAGCCTAATCTCCAGAGAGTATCCACTCTCACACCATCCCTCCATCTCTCTCATCCTCCCTTGTCTTGTATGAGGGAAAATGATCCTCCCTAAACTCATGAGCATTTTCTCCCTCACCATCTCATTTTTTGGTCGTTTATTTCTTACTAATGTACAAACCAATGTATCTCTTTCTTGCTCTCATGCCCTTGTCTTCATCCTTTACCCATAATCATTTCCTTAAGAGGAAAGACAACGAGGATAAAAGTAATGACAAGGGAAAGGACTATGACATGTAGTAGTAGGTCCAAGGCATGTGAGGACAAGGACAAGATGAAAACAATATTGGGAGGGCGAGATACTACATTTTTGCCGCTCGTTATCCTCTCCCAAATCTCCACCCCGTCTTCATGACAACTTTCCTTGTAACATACATCCTCAAAGTTTGTAAAATACATACACATGTATCACATGTTACGCATCGGCATTTTAATCTACATTGTGCCCTCTTATGGTTTTAAATACAAGGGGATCTTTTAAATTCCAACAAAAAGCTTGTAAATTGTGCATAAATCTGTTTTTTGGTCAGATGAATACCACCAAAATGATGGAAACCCACTATTGAATTTTCAAGGTGGGCGCATGACATGGTGTGCTCTCCATTCACTTGAGACTTTAGTGTACCTTTCTTAAAAGCAAGATTTATATATTGGTGTTTTTACGCGCCTATAAATAACTTTGTCATTTTATGTGACCTTATAAGATGTTTCGATTTTTGAGCTGCCTGAGATTTCTTAACGTTTTTCATATTTTTTAAAATAGCCGAGTATAAAAGCAAAGCTCTTGTGTAGGAAATCACTAAATGAAAGAAATCTAATTAGATCTAGTTGCATTTAGATTTTGCTTAAAAAATGAAACATGTGAGAATGAAATTTGATGAATATTCCACATCTCAAACAATGTTGACGTCGTCATTATTTCATTAAAACCTCTACTAATAAACTTCTTCCTGAGAAATTTGCTTTTAAACGAACAATTTCACCCTTACATCATGCGTTAGACCAAAACACCACATTATCATATTGCTTGAGCTTGGATTTCAGAATATTGAATTTTCATTTAGGATAATGAGAGCCCTTTAAGAATCATCTTGAATTCAAATAAAATCATGGAATAAAAAACATTCAAAGGACCCAAGTGTGGAAACACATCATAGTTAGAGTCATGGTTTTGATTTATTAAAGAAAACTAAAAAATTAGTTATATTATATTCCTTATTATTTTTCAGATATGAATCCTATGAAAAGGCACAATACATGCTCACCAATAAATTGCTTGAATTCAAAATTGACTAGATACCTACAAGAGACATACTACACTTTTCACGTCTTTTTCATTATTAATTCCTCCAACCCATAATTTAAGTAAATATCGAACTATATTATATAAAAAAGTATGCACGTTGATTCTTCATGTCGTGATGTTCAAATTTTATAAGATGTGATCCTCAATATGTTAAAACCATCTTTTTGGTTCCTAAAATTATCTGGGTTTGGCTTTTGTGTTGCGTTAGGTGTGTGATCTTATACATGGAGTATCTTTCACTCACCATGAAACAAAGAGGAACCTTTATTTCCACAAAATGAAATGTGTAACTTAATATAGCACACTCGAACCTTAACTTCTCATTTCAAAGTATGATACACATTTGTAAATGAATTGTAATATTATTTCCTTGTGTTAACATTGTAATAGGTCGGAGTAGGGAAAATTATTCAGGATGTAGTAAGAAACATCATTTGATAGATTTGTTAGCATCTCTTCTTCCCCATCCTGTCCCTCTGTCTGCCATGCTTTGATTACACGGTCCATGGGTATGCTATTCATGGGGAGTTGACAAAATGAATTCTCTTTTTTAATTAAATTGTAATTTCATACAAATTGCATCCGCTTTAGTACAACATTCATAATTTTGATGGGATATCTTTCGTGAGTTCTACAAGAAATATTTACTTATGTTAGCCATCGGCGTATGTTCCTCATTGAGGAGTGACAAAGAGTTTGGTCGTGTGTGTCTTTAGAGCCGCTTTGCAAGGACCATTTTGATATATTTATGATCTTGAGCTTGAGCAATCGGAAGGTCAAACCTCTGGTGGCCTTCGTCTCTGGGTTTTTACTATTTCATTTTGAGGAATTCATGTGTAACGACGGAAACGGATCGGGGCCGTACACTCGACCCAACCCGTTGCTGAGGGCTCGCAGACGGCCTGGCATCCACCGACACCTCCGAAGAGTATGGCCGGTATACGCGACCCTTGATGGGACGTCGAGTCAACCAGAGGCACGCGGCCGTATGGAGGAGAGGCAGTGGCTAGCGCGCTTAGGACGAAGCCGGGCAAACAGCCTAGAGTGACGCAAGGAAGCATCGGAATCGCCGCCAGCTGACGTCAAAAGGTATCGTAGATTGCGCTATTTTCGGCTGGGACGAAGGCCCTACATTGGAAAGTGACTCGTGTAGAAAATTCGAGAAAACTCCATACATATTGCTACCGCTGTTCTGAAGCATTGTTCCAAATCTACCCAACAATGATTTCAACAAACGTATAAAGCTACACTCAATGTCTTACGCCATGCAGAAATGCAAATAATGCAAAAATGTTCTTTTCAGTGGAATAAATAAGCTATATTACTCATTCAATTGATAAATATTTAATTTTACGTAAATGAAGTTAACTAAAGATTGCTGAAACTATTCGTTATGTGTACACAACAGTGCAAACATGTTGTTACGCCGAGCTTAACATCAATGGTTCAAAAATATGAGGTTTTTAAGAGAAAAACAAATCTTTGAATTGGGATATCTGGATGATTTGCACATAGCAATAGGTGTACTTTGATGACAAGTGTCGAACAAGTCGAGCCCATACAAACAATGACGAGAATCAGAATGAGGAATATGTTGGGTCTTTGGCACTCAAGGCGGTCGATGCATGCGACATCGCGTCATGAGTGGTTACTCTAAGAAAATCCGTAGAGAAGTCGACGGGTTTCAAGAATATCGAGGCACAAAATTTAAAGTCTAGCACCTCCAAGCGTCGACCAAATAGTATTAAAGCATCAATCAAAATCTTGATACTTGTGTCGAACCTTCTCAAACCTGGTCGAACGTGTCAAAGCCTTCGGAAGCGGAACACGAGGGGGTCAGGGCACAAAGGTACAATGTCCTTGGTCGAATGACATAAAAACAACAAGTTCGACGAGCGATGGGCCATGAATAGAAGGAAAGAAATGCCCACTCATGGAGTTAAGGGACTCGTGTACGTGTTACGGATGCAACACTCCACCCCCTCCCCCTTTTGGCTGCGACGTCCCGGCATGTAAACAGATGTGGATAGGTGACGACACTTGCAGTAGTTGATCAGATTAGTGACGTCTCGGAGGTTTTTTTTGGGCTTCCAGCTGTTATGTGCAACGTCGTAGCCAATCCACTTGACCACATACACAGTAATTTTTCCACAACGTCGATGTCAAATGATGCCTGCAGTCACGTACTCCATATCCCTCTCCATTTGAATAGGGGTGGACTACCAGAGAAGCTCTCGCCGGGAATCCTGTAGTCCTTGAGCTTACTAGTGTGGAAGACAAGGTGGGTTGTCATGTTGTCTCGTATGTGAAGTCGAGCGGCTACGGGAGTTTGCATTCGCTCAATCTCAATCGATGCCAACAATCGGTGTTTGAGCTTCCCAAATTGTACACGGAGTTTGACGTCTTTTGAGCAGAGTACGAAACAATCGCCAGTGCTAAACAAGTCAACACTACGATGTTGGTCTGCTACTTGCTTCATAGTTATGAGAAACTGCTAGGAAGCTTCCTAGCCTTGCTGCTGCTGACGTGGCGACACTGTCCAGTCAGCTGACGCACTAGCAAGCAGGCAGGTGCAAGAAACAGCAAGGGTCAGGCTAGGGAGACGCGCAAAGTCTCATAAGCTTCAATAGCTTTGTAAATGCAGAGAGAAATGACAACTGACAGGTCCAGGGCATAAATACATGCCGCGGCGCACGGCGGGTGTCGCACGCGGCAGTCCAAGAGCTGTCCTAAAACCGGCCCAGAACCACTGTTTTGGCCGTAACTCTGCGCACACATGTCAGAATCCTACGCCGTCTGAACCTAGACGTGCAGAATCAAAAGACGCACACAACGACTGGTCACATGCATGCATCCATCGACTGACAGCGAGTATATAATGCAAAAACATGCAAATGGGCCTCATGCCCAGTCCGCCGAAAGGCGCCTGCAAGACGTAGAAGGCACAGCAAGGAGTCCCGGTGACATCTGGGGCTCTGGAACAGTGGTCGGTCAGCTCCAGACGGGTAGTCCGCCGACTGTCATCGCGCCGGTGTCACCAGGGCCGCCTGCCTCAGGGATCTGCACGAGTATGGACACGGCCGAGTGGTCACAGTAAACTGTACAGGAACGGCACAAAGCACAACACTCCCCCATGACCCGATGGTACGCATGTCCATGCGCGTGCAGCACTGGTACAACCTCATAGTGAGTGACACTGACACATGAGACGGCAACATACATCCCACTCTCAACCACTGTCACGCACGGGGCGAAGCCCAACAGAACGAATGGTCACCAGGAACTTTCCGCGTGCAAGTGCCTTCGTCAAGAAATCAGCTCGCTGCAAGTCAGTGCCAACCCACATGATGGAGATCA
>SZWC01021099.1:21347-41418 GCA_023375785.1 Penium margaritaceum
CGCAGGACAATGCTACGGGTGTCAGAAGCAGTCACAGTCGCCGAATCAGCAGTGTGCTCAACAGAGAGACCCATCAGAGTGCAGGCACGCACAGACAGCAGGCTGAGCTCAAGATCAGGTACAAATAGCACGTCAGAGAGATACAAGGGGCCAGACGGACCATCGAAGCACACAACCCCAACACCGTGGACTGGTAAGGACTGACCAGAGCCTGTGCGAACAGAACGAACAGTCGTGACGGGACCAAGAACCACAAAGTCACTGCGACGACACGTCATGTGGTGAGTGGCACCGGAATCGATGATCCAAGTGCCACTGGGGTCACGACCGGTGGACGTCACTGTACAACGAGCAATGGAACACTCGGCATCAGAGGGACGCTGAGCCGTCAGTGGGACGGAACGACGTACATCACGAAGGTGAGCCTCATGGATCCAGTCTGTGCAGTCAGGCCCATCCTCATCACATGCGGACTGTGCTCCCCCACACGTATCATCACGAGTCACGAAGGCGGACGAACAAGCAGTCTGTGACCCACTCGACGATGACAACACACTCGCACCTCCCTGTAAGCGAAGCGCCAGAAGATGACGTAGCTCGGCGATGGTGCGGTCACGTGGGTCTGGATCACTGCTGCTCGCTGGCGAGGACGCAGGAACAGCTGCAGTCGTAGTCGCCGCGCGTCCCGAGGAGTGTGCGGACGACGTGCCGGGCGCGGTACGAGCAGCATGGGCCGCCTGAAGTCCACGGGTGATGCGCCCCCAGTCAAGCGGCTGCTGGCACTCGGTGTAGCGATGGGCACCTCCACAGTTGTAGCAGTGGACGGAACGCCCACTGCTACCACTGGATGACGACTGCTGCTGGCCTGATCCGCGCTTCCTGTTCTTCTTCTTCCCCTGGGCGGCTACTGCGACGCCCTGCGTCTGCGTGGGTGTAGACGGGGTCAAGGAGGAGGAGGAAGATGAGGTCGTGGTGGAGGTGGATGAGGGTGACTGCAGGATGGAAGATGGTGGTGAGGCGACGACTGCTGCAGCGAGGGACGTCTCCTGATGTGCTACTGCGGCCTCGCGGGTCGACGTCACCTGGAGGAAAAGCTGATGCGCCCAAGGGAGCAGCTGCATGGAGGCCGAGAAGGGCTCGAGAACGGCGTCGCTGTACCGGTCAAAGATGTCGGTGTACTCCAGGCGAACTCCGAACATGATCGCCCGGAGTGCCCACAGTTGTGTACCCCCTGAGGTACCCAGGCGCGTGTAAATACGCATGGCGCGTCGCCAGTAATCCGCCGCAGGCTCCGCTGGTCCCTGACGAAGCAAATGGAAAGCGCAGATGTGGGACGCACGCGTGGCGTGCGTCTCTGCGTCCAGTAGGGACATCGCCAGATCCCAGCCTACACGAGGATCAGCTCTGGTGCCTGTGCCAGCCTCGCCAAGGAAGGGGCGGAAATCGATGACAGTCTCGCGTGGCATAGCGTAGAGAGGTCCTCGCATGGCCCGGGCAGCTGTTGACACCTGTGCTGGGTCTGTAGTCTGGTATGGGCTGTGGTAGTAAGGCAAAACTCCCTCGGAGGTGGCCCACACCTGAAACAGGATCTCCCAGCAGTCAAACCCATCCTCGCTGATGTACCGTGGGGGTGGTGCCTCAAATTCCTTTGGCTGCCGCTCCGTGGGAAGAGCAGCCGCAGGCTGAGGAGGGCGAGAGACAGGGAAGAAACCTGGAAGGGGGTGATCACCGAGAAAAGGAAATGACGGTCGTATCGGAGTCGCAGGTGGAGGTCGCATACCCGTCTGCAGCTGACGGAGGCGCTCCTGTAGAAGACGGATCTCCCGCTCCTGGGAGTCATCCTCGAACCCTGGCATGAGTGGCTCGTCATCAAGGAGGTCCTCAGGTGGTGGAGAGACTGCGCCAGGAGGTGCGGGAGGTGGAACCCCTTTCATGGGCACCCGCGTCGAGTACTATGTGGATGCCGCAAAACCGGCAGCTCCCCCAGAAGTCCGCGAAGGAGCCGTGGACTGAGCACGCAGAAGCTCTGTCAGCGTGCGAATCGAATCAGTCTGCTCTCGCTGCAGACGACTCATCTCCTCCTGCTGGCTGCGTAGGTCCTCGATAGCCTGCGAGCGAGGGCTCAATACCTCTGGAGAGGAGGAGGAGGGACCAGCTGGCACCTTGTCCTTGTCGACGGGCCAACTCATGTCGCCGCTCACTATGGGACGACAGGTCAAGTTTGTCAGATTTCAGTACCGTCTGCGTTTCTCGAAGAGTTGCAATGCTGGCAACTTTTGACCTTCCGGCCAAAAATTTGCCTAAGTATGGTGCTGACGTCAGCAGGTGGTAGCTGACATCAGCACGACCTGATGACGTCAGCAAGCAGAATGCTGACGTCAGCGTCGACGCTGACGTTTTTTTTTTGTTGTTCCGCTCGCGGTCTTACGCGAGCGTGCAGCCGCCCAGTGGCGGCTGTGCGGAGGCTGCGCGGAAGCTGCGCGACAGCTTCCGCCCAGCTACTGCCACAGCTACGCAGGCAGCTGTAGCAGCAGCTGCGTGGCTGCGTGCGCGGTGGTGGAAGCAGCAGCTGCACGCTGCCGCTGCTGCTGTTGCGCGCTGCAGCAGCAGCTCGCTGCCGCCGCCGCCCGCTGCTGCTGCTGCGCTGCCGCGCTGCTGCGCTGCTGCTGCTGCTGCGCTGCTGCGCTGCATGCTGCTGCGCTGCATGCTGCTGCTGCTGCCGCTGCTGCCGCCGCTGCCGCTGCTGCTTCTGCTGCTGCAGCTGCGCTGCGGCTGCTGGTGCTGCTGCCGCCGCTGCGGCTGCTGTTGTCGCCGCCGCCGCTGCGGCTGCTGCGCTGCTGCTGCCGCCGCTGCTGTTACGCTGCTGCTGCCGCGGCTGCTGTCACGCTGCTACTGCGGCTGTGGCTGCTGCGCTGCTGCTGCTACTCAGCTGCGGCGGCTGTGGGAGAAGGGCTGCTGGCACCGCCGCCGCCACGCCCCTCTGCGTGGTGGTACGCGTCGCTGCTGCTGTCTCTGCAGCGGCGATCTCACGTTGACGGCNTTGACGGCGGTCGACCGTCTCCAACGGGTCCCAGAAGATCTGCTGCAGCGGTGACTCTCACTGCTGCTGCTCTGCTGCGTCTCTGCTGCGCAGCTCGGTGAGATCTGTCTCACCGCTCTGATACCATGAGAAACTGCTAGGAAGCTTCCTAGCCTTGCTGCTGCTGACGTGGCGACACTGTCCAGTGAGCTGACGCACTAGCAAGCAGGCAGGTGCAAGAAACAGCAAGGGTCAGGCTAGGGAGACGCGCAAAGTCTCATAAGCTTCAATAGCTTTGTAAATGCAGAGAGAAATGACAACTGACAGGTCCAGGGCATAAATACCTGCCGCGGCGCACGGCGGGTGTCGCACGCGGCAGTCCAAGAGCTGTCCTAAAACCGGCCCAAAACCACTGTTTTGGCCGTAACTCTGCGCACACATGTCAGAATCCTACGCCGTCTGAACCTAGACGTGCAGAATCAAAAGACGCACGCNAATGCAAAAACATGCAAATGGGCCTCATGCCCAGTCCGCCGAAAGGCGCATGCAAGACGTAGAAGGCACAGCAAGGAGTCCTGGTGACATCTGGGGCTCTGGAACAGTGGTCGGTCAGCTCCAGACGGGTAGTCCGCCGCCTGTCGTCGCGCCGGTGTCACCAGGGCCGCCTGCCTCAGGGATCTGCACGAGTATGGACACGGCCGAGTGGTCACAGTAAACTGTACAGGAATGGCACAAAGCACAACAAGTTAAACGTGTCCTCGCAAGAGTCTGACACGTTTCCTCCAAAATGGTGGTGAAGTTTCGACGGTGGATGTCCACCACGGGAATATTGTTTGTTTGTTTTTTCACACCGCTCATTGTGCTGTGTTGTGTCTTCACGGCTTGTGTACATTGGCGTGTAGATGACTGACGCTAAGACGGGACGCTGTTGCAGCGTCATCCGGTGGAGACGACGCGTTCTGAGGTCAACATGCGTCTTGTTGGAGCCTCTTCCCCAGGCGTGAGACGTGCTCAGCTCCATCGGTGGACCTCCATAACAGTCATGTCGCTGGCGGTCACTACCTCCATAGTTGCAGCCCGTGCCTGTCATGTGCTAAATCTAACTACATCATTGCACTCGCAGCGTCACGTCTAGCCTAGGGTCCAAGTTTCATATTTTTTCGGACACAGTTGGGTTTGGGGTGATCCTGGCCTAGACACCACCCTGGTTTGGGTGGTCATAACTCCTTGCTGTTATTTTTCTGGATTATTCTGACCGCACGACTGCGTTCACAACATGCGTATTTTGGTATGGTCCATTTTTCAGGGAAAACGGATGATCCTCGGGTTTCGGGTCGTCTTTTGTTTGGCAGGGCTCGCGAAGGAAACCTTGCCTGTCCGAAAATAGGTCAATTTTCCAATTGGCTGAAACACTGAGTAACAAGCTCTACATAGCTGAGAGGGAGCTAGTTCTTGGAGGGGTCTCCCATTGTTGTTTATTCTCAGTTGCTAATCACACTTTACTCAGTTTTGCCTGCCTTTCTGGCGCAAAATCCTCAGCGCACAGCTTTCCACTCACAAAGTCTCAGGGTTGTTAGAGGGGGTAGCAGTGCAGAGCAACGAGCGTGGGGCCATGCCTACTCCAACTGTGTTGCAGCCCCAACCAGCCGATCTAAGCTAGTTTCCAATTTTGTTCTGGCTTTAGATTCCTGCCGCTGTGGTCGGATGTCTGCCGCGGACCAACTCGAACGGAATTTTATCCGTTGCGGTGGAATTTGAGTAGTTGTATGCAAGTTTGGCGATCGACAAATTTGTTACCCAATCGGTGTCGTGCGGCTCAATTGAAGTACGGAGGGGTTGTTTGACCATCTGATTGTTCCGCTTGGTTTGCCCGTCACTTTGAGGATGGAACGCTGTTGATAGCTCGATCCGACTGCCATAACGCATCATCAATTCGCGCAAGAAACGGTTAATGAAGCGGCCGTCTTTATCGTTGTTGATGATATATGGTACACTATGTAGTCCAAAGATTTGATCTAGAAACATGTGTTGTTCCCTTTGCGTTGAAAGTGGTCGTCGTCGGAATGAAGTGCAACATTTTTTAGAATGTGTCCACCACCACGAGGATGGCGTCATATCCTCGAAGGTGACGGGGTCCACCTTCGAGGGATATGACGTCATATCCTGGAGATACCACAAGATATGCAGATGGCTGCCAGGTTCGTGTGCATCTTTTCCCACGAGTAATACTTTGCCAGCCTCTTGAGTGTTTGTCTTCAACAAAGTTTCCACATGGATCTGTGTCGTGACACTCCTCAAATAGCATCCATCTTAACTCTTCGTTTGGTGGTACGATGACTTGGCGAGTGAATTTNTCTAGAAACATGTGTTGTTCCCTTTGCGTTGAAAGTGGTCGTCGTCGGAATGAAGTGCAACATTTTTTAGAATGTGTCCACCACCACGAGGATGGCGTCATATCCTGGAGATACCACAAGATATGCAGATGGCTGCCAGGTTCGTGTGCATCTTTTCCCACGAGTAATACTTTGCCAGCCTCTTGAGTGTTTGTCTTCAACAAAGTTTCCACATGGATCTGTGTCGTGACACTCCTCAAATAGCATCCATCTTAACTCTTCGTTTGGTGGTACGATGACTTGGCGAGTGAATTTCCATTGCCAATACGGGTATTAGAACCAAAACTTGGCCTTGTCGTACCCACCAAACTCCCCATAACCCTTCACGTACACAGGTGTCGTATGACGAGTAGTTTGCTCATCTCGGCCATCAAATCTGGTTGCCGAATTCGAGCATCTCCTCGATTTGTTTTTCCTTCTCGATACTAAATGTCGTAATCAAATATAGAATTAAGGAAATCCATCCATCGGGTGCGGACGATACATCATCACCATTCCAAGTAAAACTGTCACTTCTTGAATACATGCACGACTGTGAGCATTTCCTTTTTGTACACCGCGTAGTTGGGTTTAGGTCCGCGTAGTTTTTTTCCGCATGTATGCAACCAATTGTTCTCTACCGCAATTGACTTGGAGGAGAACGGATCTGATTGCTTAATCGGACGCATTGGTTGGCATGACATAGTCCATCGTAATATCTGCCAATCGAAGGGCAAGAGCCAAGGTCAAATTGTTTCTCAAAGAGTTAAATACTTCGTCTTTTTTGTGTCCTTAATTACACTAGTTGGTTTTATGAGTGAGATTGGAGAGACGCACTGGCCGTCGGGTGTAGTATATTACAAATCGATATTAGTATTTGTAGAATCCAAGAAACAATTGGACGTCCCAAACGTTGGCCGCAAACCAGCGACTACCTCCATCCTTTTTTTAGTCCATGGTGAACTGTTTGCCGTCAATGGTGTGGCCCAAAAACTCGATTGAACAGTGAGTGAAGTCGTATATTGACAGTTTCTGGTAGGAATTTTCTCCTTTATGACATCAAGAAATTTTTGGAAATGCCCATTGTGCTCCATTGGAATGCAGTTGAACACCAGGATTCCATTAAGATACAGAATGACGAAGTTATCAAGATATGGGAAAACATGTTGTTCATCGTCGCCATAGATATTGTAGGGGCATATGTGAGTCCAAACGGCATAACCGTAAACCTAGAACGCGCCAGAGAGGGGCGGAGACTCTTCGATGGGTCCTCAATGATTTGAGACACCGTAGTGTGGTGGTCGAATATCGCAAGAGTCAATTCTGGCGTATGACAAGACTGACCGAATGTCGAAAGTGAACAAATTTGAAGGCGACACCTTCGGTCTATCACCACTCGACGAGGGAACATGTCATGGGAATTGATTGACAAAAGTACGTGAAGTGATGTCCGTGACATAAATTCATCCACAGTTCGGTGAAAATCCATTTTGAAGAAAATAAGAAACACTCATTTTCCACTAATGGTGCTCCAGAGAACTATGAAGATCTCATAGATTTCTACAAACCAGCTATGACATGGTTGGGATCATGTAAAGGTCTAGGTTTTGTGCTCAAAGCTTATGACCGTGGAGACAATCTATAAGCCGAAGGGTTTAAGGTGACAGTGTGTTAGCACCAACATCGTGGTGGTCTGACCGACCATACAATGAAGCACAATCAGCATTGAGGCTAAATACTGACCAGTGTGTCGTAGCCAAATGTTGATGTGAGGAGTCATCAAGATGGACCTAAAGAAACAATGTTTCTCATCAGATTCTTTTGATGTTTGGACAACCGTCTCAAAGTTGAGGACATCGTGACACGGTACACTAGTCGTGTATGTCCCGCTCTTCAAACATCATGTGGATGGATTCCAATCATACCAAAGGCATGGTGTAGCACATGCTACCCAACTTTTTGGAACAAAACCAATATTCAAGAGAGATCATGGTCATTACGGTGTAGTCGAACTATGCTTTGATTACCTGGAAGGTCATGATAAAGCGACTGAACCTCCTTGGCTCTGGAGATGGTTCAATTGAAGTACATTGCCGAATACAAGTATAATATGTTTTGAATGTCGCTTAGGTGGTATTCACAATGGTGGTTGTTTGTCGAATGTCTTCGATCGGTGAGGCATATGGAAAACACTTTGTTTAGTAAAGGTTTCGAATTTACACAACAGAAGACGTTGAAGCAACATGTCTGGTTGTGACTTGTCAAACACAATCCGTGATGAGTTCTCGAATGGAACCTTAGGACGTGATGACATAAGCACAAAAGGACTTTGGAACTGGTTGGTCCAGGCTCACCGGATGTCATTCGGGAGTGTTCGATAAAAATTACATGGAATTGATATACGAAAGATGTTCTCTCGACTTGTATCATAATGATTGTGATCATGGTACATCCGTTTGGTGAATATCATACGATGAACACTTTATTCGTGGGTAGAATCCATGGTCATTGAGATTGGTTATCTCTGTGAACCTAGTTCAAAAGCAGTGTGCTTTTGACAGGGACGTGAGCGGCAACCTACAGTACCCATTTCAGACAAAAACAAGGGGATGATGGTTGAGACCAAGATCATCTAGGTTGGAGCATTGTTGTGTCTAACAATGGACTTTGACAGGAATTGTGCATGCCTCCTCCTTTAAAGATGAGTGCAATCTTTGAACGGAAAACAAAGTGTGCTCAGTAACCATGTCTTTAGATCTTGGTGTCTCCCAATCCTAAGAAAAAGCTAGCATGCGAGTTGCATGGGCTTAGTGGAGTTTGGTTGAGTTCAACCAAACAACCCATAGGTGCCGAAAGAGGTATTGTAGACCTATGCGTGGTCATGAACACGTGGTTGCAAACCGAGAGGACTGATGTCCGAATCTTGGATTGCACGTATGGACAATGTCGTGGAGAGGTACCAAGTCGGCAACAACCCCTTGGAATATATCATTTCCGAATGACATGGGAAGTGTTGTGTGGACTTGGACAGTTTTTACGGGGACGCCCGGTTAATTGGTCAAAGGGACGCTCCTTGCAAAGGGGGAGGAGGCGTCACCACAACAACTTGCTGAACACGTATCTACATGGGATGTAGGAGAATTCATCCTATGTACTTTCTTCTAAACTAGCATGACATTGTTGACAATGTACATCCCAAAAGGCATCGACTATGCCATCGATACACACGTATGAGGAGTCTTCAGTGAAGACTCACCAACACTTGTGAAGAACGTACAAGTATATTACGCGTCTTATCTTAGCAAGCGCCAAGGGATCACACAATCAAAACTGGATGTTGTACGCAAATGGCCATAATGACAAAAACCACAAGTGTGTGGTTGATTGTGCGTGAATGTGACGCAAGCATGTTGCGGATGACAAGAGTTCATACTGTGGTCTTTTTTTTATTCTTGTTACATGGTTTACATCACGTAGTACGCGATGATCAAACCTCCATGAGCAAGGCGAACCGGGATGGTTCGAAGCAAAGGGGGAGGAATGTAGCATACAAGCCATTGTCAGGATTAAAATTGGCTTTTAAATATAGTTTCTGGGTTATAGGGACTCTAGATTGATGTCTTGATGAGTCGCAGTCCGAGAAAAAATATCGTGTAGAGTCTACTTTGACTCTAGTCCAAATTGGGTCCATAGGCCAGATTGAAGGCAAAAGGAGTGCAGCGATGGAAGATCCATCGCGTCACTCCTCCCCTCTAGTTGGCCACTAGGTCCTATTCCCACGAGGATGTGCCACGTGGAACCATAGGGTTTCAGGTTGCATGGTTACAAAAAATCCCTCTGACGACCCTGTCTATTTGTGGCACAGTTTGTCTCGGCCAAAATGGCTGAGGCGACCATTCGCCCCTCCTCCTTGGACTACACTTTATGAGGGCCTACGTTTTGGGGTTCAGAAGTTAGTCGCAAAACAGTCCATAGCTATGACATTGACAGTCACGCGAGATGTGCTCTGGCTTCCTACAAGCCCATCACAGCCGCTGACCACGTTGATTGACATCGTCTATCTCCATCAAAGACGAGGCTTCCGCCGACTATAACATCCTTTCGCCATGATGGGAATTGTGGCTTTGGGTATGGTAGCCGTCGGATTCCTACAACCAAGCTTTGTTGTTGAAGTTGTCTATGCAATTGAATGCTATGATCATTCACAGAAGGTCATCTTGGATGTTGAATATAGCAGTTGCTCACCGGATATCGTGTTTGAGGTTGTTGCAGAAACACAATTCATCGGAGGCAAGGTCACTACTGGTGATGATTTCACAAAACTCAAGGTTTTCTATGCCATGTTGAACTGGTGACGTAGATGTTGAAGACTGTATTTTTCACCACACTTTTCGTTCATTTTTCCAAAGTGTGAAAATGTGGCATCATTGATGTCCATCTAGTTCTTTGGTGGAGTCAGAGAGCCGTGCCAGGTAAAACGGATCAGGTGGGGAGGGAGTCAGAGAGCCGTGCCAGGTAACCCCCACAGTCAACGTTGTGAGAGGGGTCACATGCGTCGTTGATCCATTTTTTCCGGTCTCCTAGTGCTGTTGGATGGCCTTAAGATCTGACCACCAACTTGAAGCTGTGCCACACAAAAGCGAGGCCGCGAGGTCAATTTTATTTTTTTCGTTGTTGATCCCAGTAGCAGTGAATTACACCTCCAAACTTGTCAGTCACATCCTAGTTGTTGGCCCCTTTGTGTTGGCAGGATTGAAAGGCTCAAGGAGTACTGGTAGAACTTAGGGTTGACTCAAGACTTAAGGATGTTTTTATGACCACTACTTCCCAGGCGCACAAGTTTCATAGGTCCTCCATTGCCGCGTTGAGTTGTTGGAGAAAATGGGTGTTGACGCTTGCAAGTTGTCAGTTTCTAGTACAGGTCTTCATTTATGCGAGTCTGTCGGCTGGTGCCTCCCATTGTGCCAGGTGCCATTTGGACAGGCAACGGCGGGGGCGAAGGGTTTGCCGAGCCTGAGGGGTCCGTCACTAGATTGGACGTCGGGATCGTGGATGCAACAATTTTCTTTGCGAAGGTTGCCCTTGCTACCTGGTTCATCCATTTATGGTTAATCAATCCAAATCCATACACATCCTGAGTTGTGTACAAGAATAGTACATATGGCAAGGATCCTTCTAAGAATGAATAATAAAACCAGAGCAATATTTATTGGATTTTTTTTGTATGTGTATCATACAAACATGCATTTGTATACATCTCTTTGGAACATTCATTGAACTTACCCGGGTATTTATTGCTATATAGATTATAAAGGAATCAGTCAATGACATTTGTTAGTTGAATTAATTCTACAAGTATGTTTTTACCCTATGTGATATACTTTGTGCCCAGAAGAGAATCACGTGTTATGTCTGTAATATTTTAGTCATGAGTATATTAAACTGAAAGACGTTTGTGCCTAACGTGGGTCATTTCTGCGTGAAGCTGGAAAGTAATTCAATGGAGCAACAAGACTGCAATAGCTTGGCTGGCCCGGGAGCGACAGTCAATTTCTTGCTGCCACTGTCACTCGTGCGACAATCTGAAGATAAACTGTCTGCTTCAGCAGGGGGGGGGAGGGGGGGCTGCGGAGGGAGGATTCTGATCACATATTGGGTTGTGTAAAGTCGAGGTCCTGAAGGAATAGTTTGTGCTCAAGAAGGTCCACGGAAATAAATGGTATGATAGTCAAAGATAGGCTGAGATGGAGGGGTCACGTTATTTCCTTCCAATTTGGCGGGGGTATGCGTTTTGGGTTTGAAACTAGTGAACATTTTAATGCATATGTATGATACAGTCCCAAATATTACATTGTAACACTATGCTTGCGAAGTTTTTTTTTGTTTTTTTTTTGTGGTTTTTAAGATGTTCCAGGCAGAAAATAAAATGCTTGCGAAGTAAACGACTGCTTTTGCATTGTAAACTTGCTTCCAATGACCTCGTCAATTCATCAAAATCACTTGTTTCAGCCATGTTATGTACTCCAAAGTCTCTCTTCCATATTCAATCACAAGTACAATCCCCATATACACTTTTCCTTTTGGAGGAGGGGGCGCTTGACTGCCCCCCCAAAATTTTGAAGTATATTGGAGGAGTGTATTGAAAACTGTATATGAACAATGACCGATCTAGAATACAAGTGTATCCATACATTAGAGTTTTTTTTTTGTACGCAAGATACACTGCCGCTACTCTCCACTGATAAAATTGTGCTGTCTGGGACGGGGAGGGGGTTGACGCTCATCCCCCCTCTTGGAAATTGGTCGCTCAATTTACGGCTCACAGGTCGATTTCTTCGGAAATGTGGCTAATTATGAAGAAGTAATTCCAGCAGCAATTTGGGTCTTTGAAGATCCACTTTCAAGCCTTTAGACAAGGTAGTATCCTCGTAAGTGACAACTTTGCACCCATCACCTATACCTCATTATCCAAGGGGTACTTTTACCTCCTCAAGGCCCTCTTCACTACATCAGAAAAGAGCTTCAGCAGAAATCCATCTTCTAGCGTACCTCTTCACAAAGAGATACATCTAGACTACTGACTAGATAGACTACTGAAGAAGCCCACTCTATGATGTCATTAACAACTACTTGATCTACGTCAATCTGGGCTCCAATGCTTGGAGTTGTTCCGCATTCATGTTCAGCTTCTATCTTAGGATTTATGTTAAGTAGCTACTCCACTTCATGTAAAGAGGGCTCCTCTATGCCAACACAGTGAAGCCGAAGATGGAGAGCTGGAGCTAATGCCAGAGCTTATCCTATACCAAAGTACAAAAGTTGGCTAAGAGCACCATCTAATGAAGTTCATTATAGTTGCTGTTCATCTCTTAGTGTGCATTGCAAGCTACGTGCTTTTGCTCTCAGAATAAAGGCCAAACAAACCAGATTCAATCAAATCATTTGCTGCGCAGTAGACAGACAAGGAGTTGGAAGCATGTCTGTCTACTTCAAACTCTACTAGACTAGAAGAATCCTGCTTGTCTACAATCTGGTGTAGGTTTCGCCTCCTGTCCCAACATGGTATGAGAGCTCAAGTGGAGCATCCTGGATTAAGAAAGAGGTATTCACATCTATGTGAAACTCTTCCAACTACAATTCCAGATTGAAGAAGAATTCCTTGGACTCCCTGTCATATGCAACAACAACAAGAACTGCAGTAGTGATTTGTATATCCCCTCAAAATAATTATTTTCTATTTGACCATGCTCACTTACATAATTTTTCATTGATTGGGAGAATCACAACAGCATACAGTCCTTGCTCGGTTTATTACACAAAGTTCTGTCGCTACTACGTTTGGAACCTCGAAGACCTTTCCTTAGCACTCATTGGTGCAATAGTGAGTGTTGTGCAGATGGTGTCCAATTGGTGATTACATCACAGGCTATGAAACAGAGGGATTTCCGTAGATGCTGGCCTCACTCGACACAATTAATGACTTTCAATCTCAAATTTTTGAAATTTCAAACAGCAACAATAGTGTAGAACATGAATCCCCCTCCTTGATGTGGGATAGATTCAGATTCAACTCTGGAAATCAGAACTTGTTGGAAGAATCACCTCCAATAGTTTGGAAGGGAAAAAAGGTGGGAGGATATGAGGATCACATAAATTGTTTATTTTTTATAGGTGAATATACGTATCACTATGGTAGTTGAAGTAAAGCAGACCAGATCCCAACATGGATGAAGAAGCCAAATTCCAAGGAGAACTCGAGGCACATACAAACCTAGACAACTGACCGGTTCTTTTTGTTGGATTTGCTAGCTTTCTGCAGCCTACGCAGTCAAACATGGATCTAACAAGCATGCAAGCACAGATACACGTTCTTCAATCCTAAATGCAGGCAGCACAAGTTGAGAAAGCTCAAATGCAGGCCCTTATCAATGCCACATAGAATCAAAATCAAGTACTTTATTTTGAAAATGAACAAACCAGCATCAGCAAGTAATACGTAAGAAGGTGCATGGAGTAGTGCTGAAGCAGCTCAGCAAACCTATCAACAAGCAGCAGTACATGTTGAAGAATCTACACAGATTTCTCAACAATGTGCGGAGCAAGAAACCGAGTTTAATCAACTTCAAGTTGTAGAAAAAAACATGTCTACAACTTGAAGAAATTAAGAAACATAAACAACAATATACAGATGCAACAGTTGCAGCTTCAACATCCTCTGCAAAGTTAAAAGCCGACCAAGAAATACCCAAGCATCGAAGAACTGTTAAGAAACCATCGGTACGATATGCCTTGAATCCGTGGCTAGAATTGAAGTAGCAGAACAAAAGGGTACCTTATAAACCAAGATGCTATCCATGCCCTTCATGAAGCAAATCAAGCTTGTGCAAAGGCAGCCACAACAACCATTGAAGTGCCTTTCTTGCTACCTTTGACACAAGTACAACATGTGCACAAATCTCCAGAAGTCATTCATCCAATGCCACCAACGGACTACGTGATGCAACCAAGTCCTATTAATTTCATTCCTTCTATGGAGCTCTCTCCAAAACTAGATCTCATGAAGTTACCTTTTGATCCATCTGACTACATCGTTTCATCCAAATCAGCAATGGTTAAAATTAAGCACATGGAAATATCTGACAGCACCAACGTCTCGCAATGGCTTTTCAACTACAAAATTTTTGCAAAATTCCACAAGCTGTGGAGCTTCTACATCGGGTCAGTTCAGCAACCTGATCCCGTCACTAATCCATGCGTTGCAGCTATCTTTGAAGACTATCAATCTACAACATTCACTACTCTTACACGAGGTGTAGTACCAAGAATCCAACACACTCTATGCATGTATGAAGTCCATCCTTATGCTGGAGATCAAGCATGGTGTTACTTCATTTGTACGTATCAACCAACTGACTCGACAACAAGGCATATCTTGTAACCAATCTCTCAAATATTTTCCTTCAGAACTTCAAGTCCATCGAGAACTACATCAACAAAGCAAAAGACTTGCAAGATCATCTCACTCTTATAGATGTTGCTGTATAAGAACCTCTCTTCATCACTTACTCACGGGATTGACTGAAGAATGGAGGGAGGTTCAGCGTATCCTATGCTCCCAGCCAGCAATCAGACTTCCTACGTATGTTTTGTGTGATGTGCTCTTAAATGAGCACCGAGATCACAAGCTTGAAAAGCAACACCAGAGCCATCAAACGGCGTATGTGGCAAGAATGGGAAAATCCTGTCTTCGTTTCGAAGAATCCAAAACAATTCAAGCAACACTCAATTTCATCCTTCAGTGCAAACCAACAACGTCAAGGAAATATAATGCCTATCTGTACGTATTGTAACAAGAGGGGTCATACGACAGAGATATGCTTTAATTTTCTTAAAAAAAAAATCAGGGAGCTGGAGGCCAAAGCAATGACAGCTCAAGTGAAATCTCCAAATAATAACAACATGGAGAAGACGATTCCGGAACAACTCAAAAAGACATCTTAATTGGCTCAACGCTTTCAATATTCAGCCTTTACACTTCCTCAATCAACAACGTCAGACCTTGAAGAAAGTAAAGATGTGTGGTACCTTGACCGCAGTGCAACACAACACTTGACGTTTGAGACCAGCCACCTTTACAATTGTAGGCCATCAGCAACAAGAGATTTGGTGTACATCAGTAACAAGGATTACCGGTGCAAAGTTCTGGAGATGTCAAGGCCACCTACATCCACCACAACATATTGTTTGTGAACATATTTTATGTCCCGGGATTGGCTGCCACTTTTTTGTCCATGACTCAACTAATGCAACGAGGATTGTGATTTGAACCTACATCAAATCTTGAAATCACGATCCTCCTCGACTCCGGGGAAGTTATCGCAACTGGAACAGTTCAAGAAAAACAACCTCATCAAACTCAACTTCAGGCCATTTGAAAATCCTTTCAAAATGATTTTTCAACTCCAACAAAAATATTTGGATGAAACGAAATCAACCTTTTCAGCTGTACAAAATTCAAAAGCAAAGTCCAACATTCAGAGGGAGTTTCACTTCAACTCTCTTATGAAGAACTTCATTGATGGAGTTCTAACTATCACCCTTCTTCACATCATGTCCCTCTAAAAGGTTTTCTCACTGACATGCACCAACGAAACTCACTCGACTGCTACAATACTTTTGTCTTCTTGGCGGTGTTTCCCACACACTTCAGTTGTGAAACATGCAAGTGTTAGCAGCCTCGTTGCTCCCACACGGACGGAGTCAACATTCAGTCACACCCGAAGTAGTCTAGAATTCTGGAGCTACAAAGACAGAATACTTCTCCCTTCTTGGAACTCAAATTGACACGTTCAAGCTCAAAAGGTTGCAGAGGGCTCAAAGCCCATTTTCCAGCCCTAGCCAACCAAGCAAGCTGTTTTGTGAGGCGCTAGATGGTTGACATGCCCTTTTGGGTATGCCATCCGGTTGCTTTAACAGAGATTCCATGGAGCCATGCCCGATTTTGATCATCAAATTTGCATGGCCCATGGCCAGCCACGTGCCCACTTCAGAAGTTGCACTTCTACGCATGATTTGCATGCGCCGGGAGAAGACCCGCACCTCGGTTTTCATAGAAAAAACAGTTTCTGCGACAGTTGCGCGTTTTGAGAACAACGGGCAATGCTTCTTTATGAGATAAAAACAAAGCCCAAACTTGAACCGTATGGGTCTCACTCGTTTTCAATCCAATTTTGATGAACTAAAAACCGTCCAATTTGATTAATCAGCGTCTTCTTCATGAATGACGAGATCTCATCAGAAAGGGACCTCTTCAACCTTCATCAAGAGTTTCCTCAACTCGACATCAACGTCAACAACATGGAAGCAGTTTCCTTTCTTCTAACTATTTCTGATGCACAACCTCTAAAATCCTCATCAACAAGGGGTTCACCATTCATTGACCAAGGGGGAGTATTGGAGACTGGTCACTCACTTTGTGGTTCACGGGTCAATTTATTCACAAATTTGGCTAAGTATTGAAAATTCATTCCAGCAACATTTCACGTCTTTGAAAATCCATGTTCAAGTCTTTAGACAAGGCAATACCCTTCTAGGTGACCACTTTGCACCCATCACCTTGACCCCTCCTCACTCAAGGGTTACTTTTACCTCCTCAAGGCCGTCTTCACTGCATCAGCAAAGAGCTTCAGCAGAAAGTCATCTTGTACCTCTTCACGAAGAGGTACCTCCATTCACCAATGAAAGGACACGAATCCATTTGCTTACATCGCCAACCTCAAGACCAAATACCACTTAAGAAGCCCACTTCTATTAGATAATTGATCTACATCAAGCCAGGCTCCAATGCTTGGAGTTATTCCAATTTCAAGTTCAGCTTCTACCTTAGCAGACAGCTTTAGTAGCTACTCCACTTCATATAAACAGGGCTCTTCTATGCCAACATCGTGAAGCCGAAGATGGAGATTCGGAACTAGTGCCAGAGCTTATCCATGGTGAATTACACAAGTTGCTGAAGGACACTATGTAATGAAGTTCATTACAGTCAATGTTAATCTTTGAGTGTGTACTACAAAATACATGCTTTTGTACTCAGCATAAATCCAATCAACCCCGATTCAATAAAATCCTCCACTTCACGGTAGAAAGACAAGGAGCTGGAAGCACGTCTGTCTACTTCAAACTCTACTAGACTAGCAGACTCCTGCTTGTCTAAAATCTGATGCAGGTTTTACCTCCTTTCCTAACCAAATTCCCTCTCCCCCCCTCCCAGAAGTAAAGTGGGGAAGTGTTTAGGAAAGTGTGTCCAACCCGCAACCTATTTGGTGCACAAGTGTATCAATACACTGGTGCTTTTTTTTACGTATGTATGATACACTACTGGTTACTCTCCCCTGATACACTCCTCATGTTTGGAGGAGGACGGTGGGTCGAGGCTCGTCCTCCTCCCTCCTCGCGCGAAGTCAAAAGTTAATCAGCAAAGTGCATTGGAAAGTGTATTCGATCATAGCTGATGTAGTACACAAGTGTATTGATGCATTTGTGTTTTTTTTTTTTTTGGCGTACATATGATACACTATCCGCTACTCTCCCCCAATGCACTGGTTCAGTTTGGAGGGTGGGAGGGGGGGGGGGGGGGGGGGGGGGGATTGATGCTCGATAACCCCCCTCCAAAGTCAAAAGAGTACTGGACGGGTGAATTCTCTAGTGTGTATAAACGACATCTGATTCAATCCACAAGTTTATCGATACGGTTGTGTAGTAATTTTTACATGCATACGATACTATACCTACTACACGCCCCCAATACACACGAGGCCATGGAGGGGGGAGGTCGGTGACATGAGGCATACAACAATACATTAGTGTCCACAATGTTTGCCTGTCCACGATTCAATTCCCAATAATCTCCCCAGATACACTTGGAGGGGGGAGGGTGGGGAGGGGACCGCCACTGACATTGAAAGCGTGGAGCAAATTACGTGGTCGTGCTCTCCCGAACGTCAAGTGAATTAAAGCAGTCTTCAGAATGTTTGGTAGAACAATGTTATAGATCTGCCCTTGGTAGGTTCCGTGTGCCTCCTTGTATTCACATCATCTACTATGGTCGTCATTGCAACATCCACCACATCTGCTCTTCCTCCTATCTCCTCTCTTTGCCACTGGGCCTGGTAAGCATACCTCATTGCCTCTTGTCCTCTCCTCAGTTTCCGCATGGGCATGCTTTTACGCTGAGGTTCATTGTCTTGTAGCATAGTCCAAGGCTGATACAACCTTTACTCTCACTTTTCCACATCCACTGGGGAAGAAGAAAGTCTCTCAAAAATACCGCGGTAGATTCATATCGCTGGAACAATACCATTCCATGAATAATAATGCATTGCGCTGCAAGATGAGCTACAGCGTGAAAGGGCTACATCTGGGGAAAACCTGACCACCCAGCGCTTGGCCAAAGAGCAGTTACGTTGCAATCAGGGCGATCAGGATACATTTACTGACAAGATTGCTGACTTAGTCCTTAACCACCTACATCTCACACTATGACCTAGACCTGCTGCATCCGCTGCTGTTGGCATCGTTGTTGCATTTTCCACCACTTCCACTTTTGCATTCACTACCTCTGGCTCTAACCAGTTTGATCCCATTGCAGCAACAATCATAGCCTGTGCAGCCGTAGCCAAAGCACTCACATTGCTTCTCCAATGCCAGGGTGATTTTGCGACGCTACCCTCGCATTTCACCTCTAACCTTGCATTCTCCTCTAACCATGCCTTCTTGTCCTGGGAGGTCCGCTTCAGTACATGGGCTGAGGGAGAGCACCCTTGGGAACACTACCATGAGCCCGATCCCTCTGATGTCCCTTCCTTTGTCCCTATTGCGTCAAATTCATCTTGCGTTGTTTTTCCCCTCATCCTTGGCGGGCCGGACAATCTCATCGATGTGATAGGATCTTACAAATTCAACTCGGTACGTCACACACACGCTGACCCTCTCAGAGCCTACACTCTCATCAAGCGTTGTACCACTATGATGGGCCATGCAGCACAAAAATATTCTCACTGTCTACTTCAACACGCTTTGTATGCGTGCTGACGTCACTCCTCATGCCTACTAGGCTTGTAGTCTCAAACTACTCAAGGACCTTGACGAAGCAACGTCTGGAAAGCTCCTCACCGGCCTCTCCACTGTCAATGGCCTCCTACCTGAAATTTCCAACATCTTCATGGAAGCCAAGGCCTCTGATCCTCTTCCCCCTGTCTTTATACCACACACAGTTGCTCTCTTAGAATTCAGAGCAGAGCGCCACACTGACTGGTTGAGTACGTCATTTATGGTTAGTCATGTGTAATACATACACTGTTACATTGATGAACATGATCCTCACGCATGCTACTGAAAATTCCTGGAAAATCACACAGTTACATTCGTAGCTTTTGCACATTTCCACCTACATTGACTCTAGGAATGTACACGTCACCAACTGTGTACCTCGAGACATGAAACAATCCACAAATGTACAGGAAACTGCAACACGGCTGGTGAAATTCACTAGGAACCAACGCAGTAACTTCCACGTTGGGTTATACACACAGAGAAATGTGAACAGTTGAAAAAAATAAATGCATTTAACTTCATGGCATATTCTTACCACCCACCAAGACTTACGTGGAAACAATACACAATGTTCATTGTGGTCTACACCAACTTCACAACCATGAACACACACAAGCCACCAGATAGTAACTTCCAGGTTACCCGGACACCACCATCCGTACACACTTTCCTTAGTGAAATAATGCAATGCTTGTACTTGTGAAACCACCCGACAACTTCATACAATACAAGCCAATGATATATACTTTCACAATCCCTATCCACTGCAACGTACACCTCACCAACAGTGAACAGTGGATCATACAAAATAGGCATACTACTTTAACTTCTGCATACGATTATCACAAAAGAAAAAAGAGTTCAGACCCCTCCCTTTCCACACCACTACTTGACTACCAGTGTGATGGCCAAGTGTACTGGCTCGTGCATTCACCAACATGTACACCCATAGGAACAATGTACATTTACCCCCCTCCCTCCATAAACAACAAAGTGTATTGGCCGAGTGTGTAGCTTCGATCATTGCCCAACATGTACATGTATAGGAATAATGTACTCATGTGACCCC
>SZWC01021100.1:17971-28388 GCA_023375785.1 Penium margaritaceum
AACTGGTTGGGGAGTGGTGCGAACTGGTTGCAGAGTGGTGCAAACCGGTTGCAAAGTGGTGCGAACTGGTTGCAGAGTGGTGCGACCTGGTTGCGAAGTGGTGCGAACTGGTTGCCGACTTGTGCGAACTGGTTGCGGTGTGGTGAGAACTGGTTTGGGAGTGGTGCAAACGGGTTGCCGATTGGTGGGAACTGGCTGCAAAGTGGTGCAAACTGGCTGCGGACTGGTGCGAACTGGTTGCGGTGTGGTGCCAACTGGTTGCAGTGTGGTGCGAACTGGTTGTGGAGTGGTGCGAACTGGTTGCGAAGTGGTGCAAGCTGGTTGCAGAGTGGTGCGAAGTGGTTCGGAGTGCTGCCAACTGGTTCCGGAGTGGTGCAAACTGGTTGCGGAGTGGTGCGAACTTGTTGCAGAGTGGTGCAAACTGGTTGCGGAATGGTGGGAACTGGTTGCAAAGTGGTGCGAACTGGTTTCGGAGTGGTGCGAACTGATTGCGGAGTGGTGCGAATTGGTTGCGGAGTGGTGCGAACCAGTTGCGGAGTGGTGCGAACTGGTTGAGGAGTGGTGCAAACTAGTTGAGGAGTGGTGCGAAGAGGTTGTGGAGTGGTGCAAAAGGGTTGCGGAGTGGTGCGAACTGGTTGAGGAGTAGTTTGAGCTTGTTGCGGAGTGGTGCTAACTGGTTGCGGAGTGGTGCGAACTGGTTGCGGAGTGGTTCGAACTGGTTTTGGAGTAATGCGAACTGGTTGCGGAGTGGTGCAAACTGGTTGCGGAGTGGTGCAAACTGGTTGCAGAGTGGTGCAAACTGGTTGCGGAGTGGTGCGAGCTGGTTGCGGAGTGGTGCGAACTGGTTGCAGACTGGTGCGAACTGGTTGCGGTGTGGTGCAAACTTGTTGGGGAGTGGTGCAAACTTGTTGCGGAGTGGTGGGAACGTGTTGCGAAGTGGTGTGCACTGGTTGCGGAGTGGTGCAAACCGGTTGCTGAGTGGTGCAAGCTGGTTGCAGAGTGGTAAACGGGTTGCGGGATGGTGCAAACTGGTTGCAAAGTGGTGCGAACTGGTTGCGGAGTTGTGAGGACTGGTTGCGGAGTGGTGTGAACTGGTTGAGGAGTAATGACTGATTGAGGAGTGGTGCGAAGTGGTTGCATGGTAGTGCGAAAGGGTTGCGGAGTGGTGCGAACTGGTTGAAGAGTGGTGGGAACTGGTTGCGGAGTGGTGCGAACTGGCTGCGGAGTGGTTCGAACAGGTTGGGGAGTGGTGTGAACAGGTTGGGGAGTGGTGCGAACTGGTTGCGGAGTGGTGCAAACTGGTTGCGGAGTGGTGCCATCTGGTTGCGGAGTGCTGAAAACTGGTTGCGGAGTGGTGCGAACTGGTTGCAGAGTGGTGCAAACTGGTTGCGGGGTGGTGCGAACGGGTTGCGGAGTGGTGCGAACTGGTTGCGGAGTGGTGCCAACTGGTTGCGGAGTGCTGAAAACTGGTTGCGGAGTGGTGCGAACTGGTTGCAGAGTGGTGCAAACTGGTTGCGGAGTGGTGCGAACTGGTTGCGGGGTGGTGCAAACAGGTTGCGGAGTGGTGCGAACCGGTTGCGCAGTGGTGAGAACTGGTTGCGGAGTGGTGCAAGTTTTTGCGGAGTGGAGCGAACTGGTTGCAGAGTGGTGCAAACTGGTTGCGGGGTGGTGCGAACGGGTTGCGGAGTGGTGCGAACTGGTTGCGAACTGGTTGCGAACTGGTGCGAACTGGTTGCAGAGTGGTGCACATTGGTTGTGGAGTGGTGCGAACTGGTTGCGGAGTGGTGCAAACTGGTTGTGGAGTGGTGTGAACTGGTTGCAAAGAGGTGCGAGCTTGTTGTGGAGTTGTGCGAACTGGTTGCAGAGTGGTGCGAACTGGTTGTGGAGTCGTGCAAACTGGTTGCGGAGTGGTGCGAACTGGTTGTGGAGTGGTGCGAATGGGTTGCAGAGTGGTGCCAACTGGTTGCGGAGTGGTTGGACCTGGTTTTGGAGTGGTGCGAACCGGTTGCCGAGTGGTGTGAACTGGTTGCAGAGTGGTGCGAACTGCTTCCGGAGTGGTGCGAACTGGTTGCAGTTTGGTGGGACCTGGTTGCAGAGTGGTGTGAAGTGGTCGCGGACTGGTGTGAACTGGTTGCAGAGTGGTGCGAATTGGTTGCGGAGTGGTGCGAACGGGTTGCGGAGTTGTGCGAACTGGTCGAGGAGTGGTGCGAACTGGTTGCGGAGTGGTGTGAACTGGTTGCGGAGTGGTTCGAATTGGTTGTGGAGTGGTGCGAACTGGTTGCGGAGTGGTGCGACCTGGTTGCGGAGTGGTGCGAACCGGTTGCGGAGTGGTGTGAACTGGTTGCGGAGTGGTTCGAATTGGTTGTGGAGTGGTGCGAACTGGTTGCGGAGTGGTGCGACCTGGTTGCGGAGTGGTGCGAACCGGTTGCGGAGTGGTGTGAACTGGTTGCGGAGTGGTTCGAATTGGTTGTGGAGTGGTGCGAACTGGTTGCGGAGTGGTGCGACCTGGTTGCGGAGTGGTGCGAACCGGTTGCGGAGTGGTGTGAACTGGTTGCGGAGTGGTTCGAATTGGTTGTGGAGTGGTGCGAACTGGTTGCGGAGTGGTGCGACCTGGTTGCGGAGTGGTGCGAACCGGTTGCGGAGTGGTGTGAACTGGTTGCGGAGTGGTTCGAATTGGTTGTGGAGTGGTGCGAACTGGTTGCGGAGTGGTGCGACCTGGTTGCGGAGTGGTGCGAACCGGTTGCGGAGTGGTGTGAACTGGTTGCGGAGTGGTTCGAATTGGTTGTGGAGTGGTGCGAACTGGTTGCGGAGTGGTGCGACCTGGTTGCGGAGTGGTGCGAACCGGTTGCGGAGTGGTGTGAACTGGTTGCGGAGTGGTTCGAATTGGTTGTGGAGTGGTGCGAACTGGTTGCGGAGTGGTGCGACCTGGTTGCGGAGTGGTGCGAACCGGTTGCGGAGTGGTGTGAACTGGTTGCGGAGTGGTTCGAATTGGTTGTGGAGTGGTGCGAACTGGTTGCGGAGTGGTGCGACCTGGTTGCGGAGTGGTGCGAACCGGTTGCGGAGTGGTGTGAACTGGTTGCGGAGTGGTTCGAATTGGTTGTGGAGTGGTGCGAACTGGTTGCGGAGTGGTGCGACCTGGTTGCGGAGTGGTGCGAACCGGTTGCGGAGTGGTGTGAACTGGTTGCGGAGTGGTTCGAATTGGTTGTGGAGTGGTGCGAACTGGTTGCGGAGTGGTGCGACCTGGTTGCGGAGTGGTGCGAACCGGTTGCGGAGTGGTGTGAACTGGTTGCGGAGTGGTTCGAATTGGTTGTGGAGTGGTGCGAACTGGTTGCGGAGTGGTGCGACCTGGTTGCGGAGTGGTGCGAACCGGTTGCGGAGTGGTGTGAACTGGTTGCGGAGTGGTTCGAATTGGTTGTGGAGTGGTGCGAACTGGTTGCGGAGTGGTGCGACCTGGTTGCGGAGTGGTGCGAACCGGTTGCGGAGTGGTGTGAACTGGTTGCGGAGTGGTTCGAATTGGTTGTGGAGTGGTGCGAACTGGTTGCGGAGTGGTGCGACCTGGTTGCGGAGTGGTGCGAACCGGTTGCGGAGTGCTGTGAACTGGTTGCGGAGTGGTGTGAATTACTTGTGGAGTGGTGCGAACTGGTTGCAGAGTGGTGTGAACTGGTTGTCGAGTGGTTTGAACTGGTGGCGGAGTGGTGCGAACTGGTTGCGGAGTGGTGCAAACTGGCTGCGGAGTGGTGGGAACTGGTTGCGGAGTGGTACGAGCTGGTTGCGAAGCAGTGGGAACTGGTTGTGGAGTGGTGCGAACTGCTTGCGGAGTGGTGCGAACTGGTTGCGTAGTGGTGTGAACTGGTTTAGGAGTGGTGCGAACTGGTTGAGGAGTGGTGCAAAGTGGTTGCAGAGTGGTGCAAATTTGGTGCGGAGTGGTGCTAATTGGTTGCGGAGTGGTGCGATCTGGTTGGTGAGCGGTGCGACCTGGTTGCGGAGTGGTGCGAACTGGTTGCGTAGTGGTGCGAACTGGTTGCGGAGTGGTGCGAACTGGTTGCGAAGTGGTGCGAACCGGGTGCTGAGTGGTGCGAACTGGTTGCGAAGTGTTGGGAACTGGTTGCGTAGTGGTGCGAACTCGTTGCCGAGTGGTGCAAACTTGTTTTTGAGTGGTGCGAACTGGTTGCGGAGTGGTGTGAACTGGTTGAGTAGTGGTGCGAACTGGTTTAGGAGTGGTGCAAACTGGTTGCGTAGTGGTTCAAACAGGTTGTGGAGTGGTGCGAACTGGTTGCGGAGTGGTCCCAATGGTTGTGGAGTGGTGCGAACTGGTTGCTGAGTGGTGCGAACCGGTTGCGGTGAGGTGCGAACCGGTTATAGAGTGGTGCGAACTGGTTGTGGAGTGGTGGGAACAGGTTGCAGAGTGGTGCGAACTCGTTGCGGAGTGGTGCAAGCTGGTTGCGGAATGGTACGAACTGGTTGCGGAGTGGTGCAAACTTGTTGCGATATGGTGCGAACTGGTTGTGGAGTGTTGCAAACTGGCTGCGGAGTGGTGCGAACTGGTTGCAGAGTGGTGCGAACTGGTTACAGAGTGGTGCGGACTGGTTGCGGTTTGGTGCGAACTAGTTGCGGACTGATGCGAACTGGTTTCAAAGTGGTGCGAACTGGTTGCGGAGTGGTGCGAACGCGTTGCAAAGTGGTGCGAACTGTTCGCGGAGTGGTGCGAAGTGGTTGCGGAGTGGTGCAAACTTGTTGCGGAGTGGTGCAAACTGGTTGCAGATGGTGCGAACTGGTTGCGGAGTAGTGCAAACTGGTTGCGGAGTGGTGGAAACTGGTTGCCGAGTGGTGCAAACTGGTTGCGGAGTGGTGCGAACTGGTTGCGGAGTGGTGTGAACTGGTTGCAGAGTGGTGCGAGCTTGTTGTGGAGTGGGTCGAACTGGTTGCAGAGTTGTGCAAACTGGTTGTGGAGTCGTGCAAACTGGTTACGGAGTGGTGCGAACTGGTTGTGGAGTGGTGCCAACTGGTTGCCGAGTGGTGCGAATTGGTTGCGGAGTGGTGCGACCTGGTTACGGAGTGGTGCGAACCGGTTGCGGAGTGGTGTGAACTGGTTGCGGAGTGGTGTGAATTGCTTGCGGAGTGGTGCGAACTAGTTGCAGAGTGGTGTGAACTGGTTGTAGAGTGGTTTGAACTGGTGGTGGAGTGGTGCGAACTGGTTGCGGAGTGGTGCAAACTGGCTGCGGAGTGGTGGAAACTGGTTGCGGAGTGGTACAAACTGGTTGCGGAGTGGTGCGAACTGGTTGCGAAGTGGTGCAAACCGATTGCTGAGTGGTGCGAACTGGTTGCGAAGCAGTGGGAACTGGTTGTGGAGTGGTGGGAACTGCTTGCGGAATGGTGCGAACTGGTTGCGGAGTGGTGTGAACTGGTTTAGGAGTGGTGCGAACTGGTTGAGGAGTGGTGCAAAGTGGTTGCAGAGTGGTGCAGATTTGGTGCTGAGTGGTGCTAACTGGTTGCGGAGTGGTGCGATCTGGTTGGTGAGCGGTGCGCCCTGGTTGCGGAGTGGTGCGAACTGGTTGCGTAGTGGTGCGAACTGGTTGCGGAGTGGTGCGAACTGGTTGCGAAGTGGTGCGAACCGGGTGCTGAGTGGTGCGAACTGGTTGCGGAGTGGTGCGAACTGGTTGCGTAGTGGTGCGAACTGGTTGCGGAGTGGTGCGAACTGGTTGCGAAGTGGTGCGAACCGGGTGCTGAGTGGTGCGAACTGGTTGCGAAGTGGTGGGAACTCGTTGCGAAGTGGTGCGAACTCGTTGCCGAGTGGTGCAAACTGGTTTTTCAGTGGTACGAACTGGTTGCGGAGTGGTGTGAACTGGTTGAGTAGTGGTGCGAGCTGGTTGAGGAGTGGTGCGAAGTGGTTGCGGACTGGTGCAAACTGGTTGCGTAGTGGTTCAAACAGGTTGCGGAGTGGTGCGAACTGGTTGCGGAGTGGTCCCAACTGGTTGTGGAGTGGTGCGAACTGGTTGCTGAGTGGTGCGAACCGGTTGCGGTGTGGTGCGAACTGGTTGCAGAGTGGTGCGAACTGGTTGTGGAGTGGTGGGAACAGGTTGCAGAGTGGTGCGAACTCGTTGCGGAGTGGTGCAAGCTGGTTGCGGAATGGTACGAACTGGTTGCGGAGTGGTGCAAACTTGTTGCGATATGGTGCGAACTGGTTGTGGAGTGTTGCGAACTGGCTGCGGAGTGGTGCGAACTGGTTGCAGAGTGGTGCGAACTGGTTACAGAGTGGTGCGGACTGGTTGCGGTGTGGTGCGAACTGGTTGCGGAGTGGTACGAACTGGTTGCGGAGTGGTGCAAACTGGTTGCGATATGGTGCGAACTGGTTGTGGAGTGTTGCGAACTGGTTGCGGAGTGGTGCGAAGTGGTTGCGGAGTGGTGCAAACTGGTTGCGGAGTGGTGGAAATTGGTTGCCGAGTGGTGCCAACTGGTTGCGGAGTGGTGCGAACTGGTTGCGGAGTGGTGCGAACTAGTTGCGGAGTGGTTCGAACTGGTTGCGGAGTGGTGGGAACTGGTTGCAAAGTGGTGCAAACTGGTTGCGGAGTGGTGCGAAATGGTCGTGGGGTGGTGCGAACTGGTTGCAGAGTGGTGTGAACTGGTTGCGGAGTGGTTGGAACTGGTTGAGGACTGGTATGAACTGGTTGAGGAGTGGTGCGAAGTGGTTGTGGAGTGGTGCGAAAGGGTTGCAGAGTGGTGGAACTCGCTGAGGAGTGGTAAGAACTGGTTGCGGAGTGGTGCAAACGGGTTGCGGAGTGGTGTCAACTGGTTGCCGAGTGGTACGAACTGGTTGGGGAGTGGTGCAACCTGGTTTCAGAGTGGTGCGACTGGTTGCGGAGTGGTGTGAACTGGTTGCAGAGTGGTGCGAGCTTGTTGTGGAGTGGTGCGAACTGGTTGCAGAGTTGTGCAAACTGGTTGTGGAGTCGTGCAAACTGGTTGCGGAGTGGTGCGAACTGGCTGTGGAGTGGTGCCAACTGGTTGCGGAGTGGTGCGAACTGGTTGCGGAGTGGTGCGACCTGGTTGCGGAGTGGTGCGAACCGGTTGCGGAGTGGTGTGAATTGGTTGCGGAGTGGTGTGAATTGCTTGCGGAGTGGTGCGAACTGGTTGCAGAGTGGTGTAAACTGGTTGTAGAGTGGTGTGAACTGGTTGCGGAGTGGTGCGAACTGGTTGCGGAGTGGTGCGAACTGGTTGCAAAGTGGTGGGAACTGGTTGCGGAGTGGTACGAACTGGTTGCGAAGTGGTGCAAACTGGTTGCGAAGTGGTGCAAACCGGTTGCTGAGTGGTGCGACCTGGTTGCAAAGCGGTGGGAACTGGTTGTGGAGTGGTGCAAACTCGTTGCGGAGTGGTGCGAACTGGTTGCGGAGTGGTGTGAACTGGTTGAGGAGTGGTGCGAACTGGTTGAGGAGTGGCGCAAAGTGGTTGCAGAGTGGTGCAAATATGTTGCGGAGTGGTGCTAACTGGTTGCGGAGTGGTGCGATCTGGTTGGTGAGCGGTGCAACCTGGTTGCGGAGTGGTGCGAACTGGTTGCGGAGTGGTGCGAACTGGTTGCGGAGTGGTTCGAACTGGTAGCGAAGTGGTGCGAACCGGGTGCTGAGTGGTGCGAACTTGTTTTGGAGTGGTGCGAACTGGCTGCGGAGTGGTGTGAACTGGTTGAGTAGTGGTGCGAACTGGTTGAGGAGTGGTGCGAGCTGGTTGCAGAGTGGTGGGAACTGGTTGCGGAGTGGTGCGAACTGGTTGCGGAGTGGAGCGAACTGGTTTCCGAGTGGTGCGAACTGGTTGCGGAGTGGTGCGAGCTGGTTGCGGAGTGGTGCAAACTGGTGTCGGAGTGGTGCGAACTGGTTGCGGAGTGGTGCCAACTGGTTGCGGAGTGGTGCGAACTGGTTGCGGAGTGGAGCGAACTGGTTTCCGAGTGGTGCGAACTGGTTGCGGAGTGGTGCGAGCTGGTTGCGGAGTGGTGCAAACTGGTGTCGGAGTGGTGCGAACTGGTTGCGGAGTGGTGCCAACTGGTTGCGGAGTGGTGCGAACTGGTTGCGGAGTGGAGCGAACTGGTTTCCGAGTGGTGCGAACTGGTTGCGGAGTGGTGCGAGCTGGTTGCGGAGTGGTGCAAACTGGTGTCGGAGTGGTGCGAACTGGTTGCGGAGTGGTGCCAACTGGTTGCGGAGTGGTGCGAACTGGTTGCGGAGTGGAGCGAACTGGTTTCCGAGTGGTGCGAACTGGTTGCGGAGTGGTGCGAGCTGGTTGCGGAGTGGTGCAAACTGGTGTCGGAGTGGTGCGAACTGGTTGCGGAGTGGTGCCAACTGGTTGCGGAGTGGTGCGAACTGGTTGCGGAGTGGAGCGAACTGGTTTCCGAGTGGTGCGAACTGGTTGCGGAGTGGTGCGAGCTGGTTGCGGAGTGGTGCAAACTGGTGTCGGAGTGGTGCGAACTGGTTGCGGAGTGGTGCCAACTGGTTGCGGAGTGGTGCGAACTGGTTGCGGAGTGGAGCGAACTGGTTTCCGAGTGGTGCGAACTGGTTGCGGAGTGGTGCGAGCTGGTTGCGGAGTGGTGCAAACTGGTGTCGGAGTGGTGCGAACTGGTTGCGGAGTGGTGCCAACTGGTTGCGGAGTGGTGCGAACTGGTTGCGGAGTGGAGCGAACTGGTTTCCGAGTGGTGCGAACTGGTTGCGGAGTGGTGCGAGCTGGTTGCGGAGTGGTGCAAACTGGTGTCGGAGTGGTGCGAACTGGTTGCGGAGTGGTGCCAACTGGTTGCGGAGTGGTGCGAACTGGTTGCGGAGTGGAGCGAACTGGTTTCCGAGTGGTGCGAACTGGTTGCGGAGTGGTGCGAGCTGGTTGCGGAGTGGTGCAAACTGGTGTCGGAGTGGTGCGAACTGGTTGCGGAGTGGTGCAAACTGGTTGCGGAGTGGTGCGAACCGGTTCCGGAGTGGTGCTTACTGGTTGCGGAGTGGTGCAAACTGGTTGCAGAGTGGTGCGAGCTTGTTGTGGAGTGGTGCGAACTGGTTGCAGAGTTGTGCGAACTGGTTGTGGAGTCGTGCAAACTGGTTGCGGAGTGGTGCGAACTGGTTGTGGAGTGGTGCCAACTGGTTGCAGAGTGGTGAGAATTGGTTGCGGAATGGTGCGATCTGGTTGCGGAGTGGTGCGAACCTGTTGCAGAGTTGTGTGAACTGGTTGCGGAGTGGCGTGAATTGCTTGCGGAGTGGTGCAAACTGGTTGCAGAGTGGTGTGAACTGGTTGTAGAGTGGTGTGAACTGGTCGCGGTGTGGTTCGAACAGGTTGCAGAGTGGTGCGAATCGTTGCGGAGTGGTGCGAACTGGTTGGGGAGTGGTACGAACTGGTTGCGGAGTGGTGCGAACTGGTTGCGAAGTGGTGCAAACCGGTTGCTGAGTGGTGCGAACTGGTTGGGGAGTGGTACGAACTGGTTGCGGAGTGGTGCGAACTGGTTGCGAAGTGGTGCAAACCGGTTGCTGAGTGGTGCAAACTGGTTGGGAACTGGTGGGAACTGGTTGCGGAGTGGTGCGATCTGGTTGCGGAGTGGTGCGAACTGGTTGCGGGGTGGTGTAAACTGGTTGAGGAGTGGTGCGAACTGCTTGAGGAGTAGTGCAAAGTGGTTGCGGAGTGGTAGGAATGGGTTGCGGAGTGGTGCGAACTGGTTGAGGAGTACTGCAAACTAGTTGCGGAGTGGTGAGAACTGGTTGCGGACTGGTGCAAACTGGTTGCGGAGTGGTGCGAACTGGTTTCAGAGTGGTACCAACTGGTTTTGGAGTAGCACAAACTGGTTGAGGAGATGTGCGAACTGGTTGTGGAGTGGTGCAACCTGGTAGCGGAGTGGTGTGAACTAGCTGCGGAGTGGTGCGACCTGGTTGCGGAGTGGTGCGAACCAGTTGCGGAGTGGTGTGAACTGGTTGCGGAGTGGTGCGAATTGCTTCCGGACTGGTGCGAACTGGTTGCCGAGTGGTGCGAACTGGTTGCGGGGTGGTGCGAACGGGTTGCAGAATGGTGCGAACTGGTTGCGGACTGGTGCGAATTGGTTGCAGAGTGGTGCGATTTTGTTGCGGAGTGGTGCGAACTGGTTTCGGAGTGGTGCGATCTGGTTTGGGAGCAGTGCGAACTGGTTGCGGAGTGGTGCAAACTGGTTGCGGAGTGGTGCCAACTGGTTGCGGAGTGGTGCGAACGGGTTGCGAAGTGGTGCAAACCGGTGGCTGAGTGGTGCGATCTGGTTGCGAAGTGGTGGGAACTGGTTGCAAAGTGGTGCGAACTGGTTGCGGAGTGGTGCAAACTGGTTGCGGAGTGGTGGGAACTGGTTGCGGAGTGGTGCAAACTGGTCGTGGAGTGATGCGAACTGGTCGCGGAGTGGTGTGAACTGGTTGAGTAGTGGTGCAAACTGGTTGAGGAGTGGTGCGAA
>SZWC01021101.1:19110-36645 GCA_023375785.1 Penium margaritaceum
GCGTGGTGGAGGTGAGACCATGAGCGAGAGCGAGCTCGCAGCTCGTTCGCTCTTGGCTCCCTCCCCGACGGGGACCACATCACTCTCTTGTGACTTCCGCACCTTTGGCTTTCTCCCGACGTCTCTTGTCGTCTGCCCTCTATGCTCTCGTTCTCTTGAGCTTCCTCCCTTGGCATCTCCACATTAGAGCTGTGTAGTGAGAGAGTGAGGCGTTGTCTCTTGAACGCACGATCCTGGCCGTGGGAGGGTTGACCATCGCCGTAGCCGCCAAGTGTCGCCGCTTGCTCCGCCTCCAGTGGCCGGCTTCGCTCCTGCTCGCCGCATCCCGATGCTGCTGCAGCCCTCGCTATCCTGATCGTGCGGGGCTGCATTGCAACGGTGATAGTTGCTTAGGCACACCCGCGGGTGTTCTCACACCCGCGGGTCGCGGCTCTCTCTCTTGAGCACAGTCCCCGTCGCTATCTCCTCGCCTGTCGTGGCTCCTTCTGGCAAGCCCAGCAGCAACAGCGTGACCAGCCGCAGCAGTCGGGACTAGTTCTACCCTAAGTCCCAACGAGACCCACCTTCTTGTTCTCTGGCAACAACACCCATAGCTTCGGGAACTGCTACGGCTGCCAGCCAGTTGTGTCTTCGGCAGCCACAGCTACAGCATCAACTTCAGTGCTACTGCCTAGTCAGCCACCACTGACCTCTTGGCATTCGCGACGACTCCTACTGCGGCAGCCAAGGCACTGTTGGCAGAGCAGCTGCGACCGTGCTGCCACTTACCTACGGTGCCCTCACCGCCCTGAGCACCAGCACCGGCTCCACAGCCACAGCTGCACCCGCGACAGCTGCAGCCGCACCATCTCCAATTGCAGCAGCTGCAGGGGTGCAGTAGTTAAAAGCAACTGACTCCTCTTCTCAAGTCCGAGCCACCTCGGTGGCCAACGGCGCCACGCTGGCGCACAACGAGGCTCCAGCTGCGGCTCCAGTCGGGTCGTACTACGCGGAGTGAAGCGCAGCGCGCCGAGAACGCCATCGTCGCGCAACGAGCGGCGGGTCACTCGCGTCACTCGGCTCCTCCCCGCCGCGCCGTGGTCCGGTAAGGCCTCCTTCTCTCTCTCCTCGGGATTCGGGGGGGGGACGACTCTGTTGCTGCCGTCTATTCCTTGGGTGGCCTCCCCAGAGACGTTGTCGCTCTGTCTGCGTGCGTCACGCGGGTGGCATCGCTTATCATTGACGCTACCTTAGCCACGGCGGCAACCTTTGCTGTAGCGGCTAGGGCGGCTAGGGCGCCGGCATCGACCTCAGTGGGGCACGCCACCGAATCCTACATCGAAGCTGCCGCTGTCATCGGACCTGTTGCTGCTGCTGCTGCTGATCTTGGCACACAGATTTATGCTGCCGCGGTCGCGATCGCCTCCAGCACCGCCGCGGCAGCCACAGCTTCTGCCACCGCTGCCGCATCCATCCAGGCCTCCACCAAATCTGCAGCTGTGTCCGCTTCCTCTGCCTCATCAGCCACCATCAGCCTAGTCACAGCTGCGATCTCTGTTGCTGCAGCCTGCACTACTCTGGGTGCAGCTTCAGTGACTGGTGCACTTGCCTTGATCGTGTCGGCTGCCGCTGCTGTGTCGGTCCTCTCTGCTGCTACCGCTGCTACTGTGCCACCCCTCTTCTCTCTTCTGCACTCCCCTGCAGCTTGACGCCACGTATTGGTGGCGCCTCCTTTCCTTGTGCTTGCTATTGTGTCTTTTTGCTGGGACTGGGGTTGGGCACTGTCTTGCAGCACTTCCTCTTCGTGCGAACGACACTTCCCATTTTTCCACGCCCACTTGGGCAGGGGAAACCCTGCCGAATTTTTTCGGCAAAGCCCCACCCTCATCACCATGCCGGGTGATGAGGAGTCTGTTATTACAGACCTCCGGCGCCAGCTTCAGCGCGCTCTTGAGGCCCAGCGCGAAGTTGAGGATCGCCTCAAGGTGCAAGAGGACAATCATGCAGCCTTCGCTGATGAAGTTGCTACCATTGTCCTCAAGCGTCTGCCAGTTGCGTCAGTCTTTATTGCTGCTAACTTTGCTGCTGGGTCTGGCTCTGGTGCCTCTTCCGTTGCTAGCACCACTGCTACCGCCACCGCTACTGCCGCTCCTGTTGCACCTCGCCAGCATGACTTCTTCTCTCAACCACCTATGCTTTCTCGCGATCTCGCCTTCTCTTCCTGGGAGGTGCACTTCAGCGCTTGGGCTCAGGGCGAGCACCTTTGGGAGTATTACTCCCCTCCTGATCCCTCTGCCAATCCTCCCTTCACTCCTCTCCCTGCTGAAGCTGCTCGCGCTGTCTGCGCCCTCATCCACGCCGCCCCTGCACACCTAGTGGATGATGTGGGCACGTCCAACGCTGATCCCTGTCGTTCGCCCTGCTGATCCTGTTGGCGCTTACGCCATGTTGCGTCGCCGCATGACCATTACTGGCCAGGCTGCACAGAGCGCTCTGATTGTGCAGTTCAACACCCTCCTCATGCGTGCTGACAAAACTGCTGATGCCTACTGGGCTCGTGGTCTCAAGCTCCTTCGCGCGCTCGATGGCGCCGCCCCTGGTCAGCTGTCCGCTGTTCTGACCATGGTTAATGGGCTTATTCCGGAGCTCTCTGATCTTCTTCGCGGCATCAAAGCCGACGAGCTTCAGCGTCTTGCCTCTCAGCCTGTCCCCCCCCCCGCTCACCTCCTGGGGTTGGCGCCCTGTGGGACTTCACTGCTGAGCGTCTCGCTGCCTGGTGGACCAGCCTTCAAAACAAGCGGCTCCACCGCTCCTCCGTCACCGGTATCGCTGCACTCACCACAGCCCCCTCACCTTCCTCTTCATCCACGACCCCTGCTGCATCCGATTCTTCCATGTCCTCTACAGCCACTGCCCTATCTTCTCAGGGTCGTGGTCAGGGCAAAGGCAAGAACAAAGGCAAAGGCAAGGGCAAGGAGAAGGTAGCCGTCTCTGCTTCTCGTGTCTCTGGTGCTGTCGTCTGTTGGAACTGTGGTTCTGCCGAGCATTCCGCCCGTGCGTGCCCTGCTCCACCAGATGACCTGTGCCTTGCCCGTGCCATGCGTGCCCACTGGGCTCGCACCTCTGGCGGCGCTTCCACATCTTCATCCTCCTCTAGTACCGCGTCCTCCTCTTCATTGGCTATCCCGTCATCTACCCACGCCTACGCCGCTGTCGGACTGCCTCCCGGCCCTCCTCTCCTCCCATATCCGTGGGGTTGGCCTCCTCTGTATGGCGCACCGTCCTACGCCGTGCCTCCTTCCTCAGCCTACTCCGTCTCGCCGTGGTTACCGTCTTCCTTGGGCGCCTCCACCCCGGCTCCAGCCACGTCCGTCGCGGGTGATGGCAAGCAACAGCTGGAGCAGTCCCTTCTTCAGCTTTTGCGCCTTCGCGATCAGGGAGGTGAGGGTGTTGCTCCATTGGCCAGTGGTCCCATGTGTCAGTCAGACTCGGTGCTTCGTGGTGACCCCCCGGGGCATGTGCTTGGGTTCTTGTCTCCCCCCGTTCCGTGGATTGAGCGTTGGCAGTCTGTCATTCTCCCTCGTTGTCTCGTCGCATGTGCTCCGTCATCCTGTTCCGTTCCCCCTGTTGGCACTGTGGCCACCTGTGGTGTCCTCCCCACTGTCCGCCGGTCGGGTGGTTTCAAGATCTTGGATTCCGGAGCTACCCACCACATGACCTCTGTGCGCTCCTCGTTCATCTCTCTTGGCCCTGCTGGGTCTGTGCGTTACGTCCGTACTGGGTCGGGTCAGTTGCTCCCCGTTCAGGGGGTTGGTGTTGTTCGTTTCGTTGGCCCCACTGGCGTTCTGTACCTTCCTGACGTTCTGTATGTTCCCTCTCTGGAACTCAGCCTGCTGTCATTGTCTTCTCTTGATGCTCAGGACATGGACTTTGCTGCTAGTCGTGGTATTGCCATCGCACGGCTGCGTCCCACTGGTCGCGTTGTCTTGCGCAGGGTCAAATGTGACAAATTTTATCGTGTGCCCCTGTTCTCCTCCGCTGCTCCCTTTGTCGGCACCGCGCTTGCCCATGCCGCCCCTTCTCTCTCTCCTGACCTTGTCCGCCTCTTGCATCGCCGTCTTGCTCATGTCTACACCGATGCTGTCTCTAGCATGCTCTGCCTTCAACCCGCCTTGGGATTGTCACCGTCTACCTTCCATACTCCCTGTCCTGCTGACTGTCTGGACTGTGCCCAAGGCAAAATACGTCATGCTACCTTCTCTGATTCTGAGTCTCAGTCCAGTCATCCTCTTGACCGTGTCCATGCAGACGTCATGGGTCCCCTTCCCCATGACCTTCTTGGTAACATTGGTCGCTATGTCTTGTGTATCACTGATGACTTCTCACGCTTTCGTTGGGTCTTCGCTCTCCATCACAAGAGCGATGTCTATCCCACCGTTGGCTTGCTCAGGCTGAGCGAGCCTGTCAGCGATCCCTGCGGGTGTTCCGCAGTGACCGCGACGGTGACTTCCTTGGCCCCACCGCCCGTTTTCTCGAGTCTAACGGGGTGTGTCTGGAGACTTCTGCTCCCTACACATCCCAGCAAAATGGTGTCTCTGAGCGTTGGAACCGTACCCTCGCTGATGGTGTCAGGACTCTTCTGTCCGAGTCTGGTCTTCCCTCGCTCTTTGCCTTTGAGGCCATGAGCTACATGACCTGGATCTGGAATCGGGTCCCGTACGGACCTCTCCCTCACTCCATTACCCCCTTCGAGTGCTGGTCCGGCACTCGTGCCGATCTTCGTCTTGCCCACGTCTGGGGCTGTATTACTTCTGTCTGGTTGCCTGACGACCTTCGTGATGGCAAGCTCTCCCCTCGGGGTCGTTTGTGCCCCTTCTTGGATGTCTCTTCCCAATCCAAAGCCTGGCGGTTTTGGGACCCAGTGCGCCAACGGGTGGCCGAGTCCCACAACGCGTTGCTCTTCGAGTCTGTCTTCCTTCGCGATCTTAGTCGTCGTTCGTCCGCTGCCTCCCTTCTCCCGCTCTCTCGGCTGGGGGGGGAAGTCAGTCCGGTCCCATCCTCCGTTCCTCCGGCTGCGCCGTCGCAGCCGGCACCCTCGACCCTCCCGCCGTCGTCAGACTCGATGTCACCACCTGCCTCACTGTCCCTCCCGTCCTCGTCGTCTAGCTCGTCGAGCACTCCGGTCTCCCCAGAGGTGTCTGATTCGACACCCACGTCAGCGTTGCCACCCGCCTCTCCAGCCTCTCCTATTGTGGCTGACCCTCCTCGGGCAGCAGAGCCCACTGGCCCAGTGCCCGTTTCGCCCTTTGTCCGCGGTGGCCGTCTCTGTGCACTTCCTCACCGCACCTCCAGTGTCCCTACGACGTCTGCCCGACCCTCTCGGGAACGGACGGCGCAGTCTCCCGTTGTTCCGACGGGCATGGATGCCCTGGGGCTTGCTACTGGTGTTGTTCACCCCAGCTCCTCCTTGGGGTATGCTCTGCTTGTCTCCGAGCATGCACGTGTTGTCGTTGCTGTTGTCGCTACCACGGTTGCTGAGTGTCATGCGACCACTGGCACCTCCTCTCCGTCACCAGAGCCTACTACGGCACGGCAGGCACGTGCGGCCCCCGATGCTCAACAGTGAGAAGCCGCTATGCGCGACGAGCTCAAAGCTCTCGACGACCATGCTGTGTACGAGCTGGTCGATCTTCCACCAGGGCGTAAAGCCATTGATGCGCGGTGGGTCTTCCGGCGCAAGTACAAACCCGATGGCACACTGGACAAGTACAAAGCTCGTCTCACGGCCAAGGGGTTCTCCCAAGTTCCTGGCATTGACTTTGACAAAACGTTCACGCCAGTTGGTCGTTATACCACAGCCCGGGCCTCGCTGAGTCTAGTCGCCCAACATGACTGGGAGCTGGAGCAGATGGACGTCAACAATGCTTTCTTGCATGGTCAGCTGGACGAGGAGATTTACATGGTTCAGCCCCCTGGGTTCTCCGATGGCACCAACAGAGTGTGGCGGCTGCGGAAGGCCCTCTATGGTCTGAAGCAGTCGCCCCGGTGCTGGAATCAGGAGATCACGTCCACACTTCAAAAGGGCGGCTACCAACGTAGCTCAATTGACCCCTCACTCTTTGTCACTCCTCCGTCGGTCCCTTTCGTTGCTGTCCTCGTCTATGTGGATGACTTGCTGATAGCATCACCCAGTTAGGAGGCTGTGCGGTCGGTGAAGGCACTCCTTCAGTCCACGTACAGGATGAAGGACTTAGGGCTGGCTCGTGTCTTCCTGGGCATGGAGCTGGAGCGAGACCGCGCTCGCCGCGTTGTTCACGTTCATCAGGCTGCATATGTGCGCAGCCTGGGGGAGCGCTTCAGCCCACTCCTCGAGACAGTGTCCACAGCCTCCACGCCCATGACCCCAGCAGGACAGAGACTACTGAAGACACTCGATGTGTCAAAGCTGGGGGAGCCGGTTGACGTGACAGACTACCTCCGCGTGATTGGCTTGCTCATGTACCTGGCGACAACAACCAGGGGGGATGTTGCCTTCGCTGTGAATTTCCTAGCACAGTTCCTACAGTGTCCGAGAGCACGACATCTGGAGGCTGCGCTGCGCGTCGTCAGATACGATGTGTCAACAGCTCGCACTGGTCTTTGTTACAAGGCGTAACCATCAGTGGCGATTGACGGATACACAGACAGTGACTGGGCCCATGATACTGATGCCCATAGTCGTACTGGCTACATTTTTCTTGTTGGCGGGACCGCAATGTCATGGAAGAGCGGCAAGCTGGGTTGTGTAGCTCGCAGTTCCAGTGAGGCTGAGTATGTTGCACTTGGGACGGGCACTTGTGAGAGCATTTGGCTTTGTCGACTGTTCCAGCAGCTGCGTGTACCCATCCGTTGCATCACTCTGCGCTGCGACAATAAAAGCACCAAGGCCATTGCTGAGCACGACGGCATGCATCACACTCGCACCAAGCATATTAATGTTGAGCATCATTTTGTGCGCAAGAGAGTGGCTGCAGGTGATGTCCAGGTCATCTGGGTTGACACTCGACAGCAGAGAGCTGACTTCCTTACGAAGGCGCTCAGCAGCAACGTCTTCAAGGTTGTAGTCCATGCCGTTGGATTGTGGTGCTATCGTGATGCTCCCGGTTGAGTCGTTGCCCCTGTGCGTTCTTGTGTACAGTTGTGCCTGTCACGTCTTGTGACGATCGTGCGCGTGTGCAGTGTGTGTCGGCTGTGGGTCATGGGGGAGTGTTGGTTTTGTGTCTCTTACACACTGTGACCTCTGGCCTCGTCGCACACCCCACTTGTCACTGATGCAGGTGACTGAGATGGAGGGACCATGCTGCCAGCACGTTCGTCGTCACCAAACTATGGTTGTTGGCCATGGTGACACCGGCGTCAGTTATGCCCACAGCTACCTGGTGCCGATTGTTTTTCTCCTAACGTAGTCACCTGGGTTTGGCTCTTGGATGGAACATTGTGATGTGTAGTGAGAAATAGCCACTTGAGGAAAAATAGGATTTGGGGGGGGGGGGGGGGGGCAGGATCGACACCCACGTGGTGGAGGTGAGACCATGAGCGAGAGCGAGCTCGCAGCTCGCTCGCTCTTGGCTCCCTCCCCGACGGGGACCACATCACTCTCTTGTTACTTCCGCACCTTTGGCTTTCTCCCGACGTCTCTTGTCGTCTGCCCTCTATGCTCTCGTTCTCTTGAGCTTCCTCCCTTGGCATCTCCACATTCCTCACTACCAGAGGTATCCTAAACTCACCCATGGCAGCCATGGGTAAGCCACCGAGTTCGTAGTGCTTTGCGCTCATGTCATCGTACATGAAGTTTAATCATTTCATTTTTAGGTTGCTCCCATTTTGTAAGGACAATGACAAGTGTCCTTGTAGAATTATCTCTACATTGCCCCTCTCTGGGAGAGTGCTTGCCATATGGTCCTTTCATTTCATATCCATGTTTCCCTTCCAATATGGAGCTTTGGATTATGGAATGAAGTTATGATGTCCAGAATGCCCAGTTTACCTTAACTTTTCGCAAACGATTGAGACATAACCTTTCAACTTTGCCCAACTGGTTGTGGTGCGAAGGAATATTATTTCATGCAATACCATTCATGTCACCATGACTTGCAAGGTGACATGTACACAAAGTTTGTGAAGTACGGCTATGTAGTCCCACCTCTTACTACCCCAAGTAACATCAACCATGTTAGGACGTCTGGTTGGACTTGTTTTGAATTCATAACAAGCCCTGTGGATGGATTTTTTTGTGTGAACCCAACGACCATGTGGGCTTTCTTAACCTTTACACAGTTCTTAGTCACTTCCAGACAACATTCTCATTCTTAGCTTTTCTTAGTGCTTCATGAATAGATTGAACACGTTGTATGGCCCTACCTATGTTACAAAAGTGGGAATTACATGTCACTTGCAAACTGTGACAGGTCCATTAGCATGCAAAAAATTCAAATGCACCATTGCTCAAATTCAAATTGGTCACTTTTAAAAAATAGTACAATAGAGAGAGGTCACAACTGGCAACCCAGTCTTGCACATAAACTGGAAAACTGCGTACCCAACAAATAACATCACATGTTGCACACGGGCAAGCATCTCCACACTTTTCTACATCATAGAACACTTCCTCGGCTTGGCCACATGTTATCTGACCATGTTGTGTAGCAGTTCCATTGACATGGTCACATGTTACTTGACCATCTTGTGCCTCCTGCAATCTGAGCCATTGCAATCTATATCCCCCCCTCACTAAAACACCAGGCCTCCTCCTTGCTTTGCCGATGACCGTAGGAACTTGCACTGGCATGAGTACGAAAGCCATGTGTACATGCAATCAACAATAGAATACACAGAAGATAACACCCTGTCAATAAAAAGTAGGGAAATATGCCTGACGTGTAGAAGCAAGAGTGAAATACACCAATGACAGTGTACAATGGTGATTAATTTTGTCTGACATTAACACGCAAGGACCACAATCAACAACAACACTGTGCAAAGTTAGGATTGTGTTACCTTCATAATGTATTGTTGTCGGTCACCATGTCAAGATCCGGGAGGCGCATCTCCAGCACAATTTCACGAACCATGGCACACAGACATTTGAACGCTACTTCCTTTGCCTCATGCCTTGCTATCCTAGTCTCCTTGTCTGGGTCGTTGTCCTCGTTGGACATCTTGAATGATGTCCACTCACTGGTGTGGTCATCTACAAGAGCTGGCCTAGCCACCATGACCACAATAAGTTTTCCTCCTCTCCTCCACTGTCCTCTTCATACTCTTGTTCCTCCTACTCGTCTCCATGCCACTGCTCCGCCTCCCCGATGGTGTTTATGTCCACTCGGATGAGCTGCACATACGCAGAGATGCACAACATAGGTGAAGACCCACCGCACATGGTGGAACAAGTGTGCGTATTGATATAACCATGCATTAACACTTATCTCGGTGTAGTAAGTGGGAAAAAGCATCCACAACGTGGTATGACCTCCTCGTGCACATTGTCCTGTGGCTTCTGAATCAGCTGGTAGCAGATTTCCTCATGCGTCACCACTTCAAAGACAGCGCAGAGTGCTTTGGCGTCAGTGGTAGGTTCTCACCCCATGGTGTCCCAGCTACGACATAAGACCTACTTTGTTGTGCACAGGGGTTTTCCATTTGTTGGTCCCGGAGTGCACTTGTAATTATCCACGTAAGAGAACACCACACAGATGTGGGAATTGCTACTCATGCACGTGTGGATCACCCACTCACATCCCTCGCTCTGGTGTTTGCAATAGTGTATGACGATACGATGCGGCTCAGAATTCTTCCACTTCAAGGGGAATTGCAGTTGGACTGTGTATTCCTCTATGGCGCACCTGCACTCCTCCATAGTCTGGAACTCCATACCACCGGGGAAGAGGGTCCTGTGTGGTCCGTCGGCATTCTTGTAGGAGGGACCTGCACTTGGAAAAGAAAAGGAAAACTGAATCCAAGTGTAGACAGCACATGGGAGAGGTAGCAAGTGGGATCGTTGGTGACTCACAATTCTCTGGTGGCTCTTTTGAGCTGTTTGGGCCTCGTTGCTTGGTGCTCAATTTGCTGCTAACTGTGTAGGGGCGAGCACCTAGCAAATAGTCTAGCCAAATCACGGACCCTGCCATGGAAACTTAACCATGGTGCGCATTTTAGACGTACCACTTGGACGGAAATACCGTTTGGGACGGGAACGTACAGCTTTTCCATCTTTGTATGTCATGGGTCCTGGGTTGGAGGATCCAGGGATCATGGATGCCATGATTGCAACCTCTTGCTATGCGTCCCATTCATCACGCTCACTCATGTTTTCATCCCACTCTGCAAACGAGCGAAGATGGATGGGGTCAACATCATGGATGGCTGGGTTGATCGTGAGCGGATCCATGTACTCAGGTCCACACGACAGCTGCCTGTGAATGATATGCATGGTGTAGATGGTTTGACGCTGAATGCTCGGTGAACCGAACGAGCTTCAGGCCACCACGAACGTGGAATGAGGGCATTTGAGTGGTAGTTATTGAGAACAAATACATAAACTACCTCCATGCACCACACTCATTCGGTGTACGGATTCTGGTGAGCGCCATGGCACGTTGCCGGACGGCCCCAAGGGCGTTCGTGCTACCCAAGCCTCAACGATGTGACATGCACTGTACAATGACCAACCTTGGAGACAGCTGCCACCTCTCGCGTGGGCTGAGACCAATTATCGAGGGACGTGAGCATGGTTGGGGGAGAAGGGGAGGGGAGACTAGGCTATCATGCACGCCCGTAGAAATTCGTGCATTGGTCGCAAGGCTCCTCCACCATGGCCACCGTGTACTTGGAAAAGATTCACTAAGTTCCGCACAGTCCTTTTTCTCACAAATTCAGATGACGCCGCAGTAGAATAGTGTCAACTATGAACCATTGCTCATGTCTCAGCACGAATCTGGGATGCAACACGAGGCTTCATTCTCCAACGATTTGAGGAGATTTAATAAACCTATTTGTTAGACATTTCAGTCCATGTACAATGGGTACTTTCGTGGACATAAACTTCATTTAGTGTGAAACACGAAACAAGCCAATAAAGCGGTGACGAAGTTTGCCAAGTTTGGACGGCGGACATGATGGACATAGTACCCAGAGTAGTGTACCACATGGTTTCATTGAAAGTGATTTTCACCAATGTGCAACACAAAAAAATTATTGTTACTCTATCCTCGCCTTTAAAAGTGGATGCAAGCATTGATAATGAACACAAAAACTAGGGACGACCTGCCAATTCATTTTTTTTAATGGGGGCGACATAGCGTTCATTCTCAAACTAAGGGCAACGTGAAGACGGTCCAGCGAGAATAAGGGAAACTTGTAAGTCTGCCTGCATAGTTGGTCCTGAGGTGGTACAATTTGTTACGTCCCTGGACCTACAATGGTACCTAAACTCAGCACGTGGGATTTTGTCAGTACATTCATGGCCCATCCCATGGTGACCTCTGGATTTATGGTTGTCCAGTCTGTTACGCTGAGCGGGACATGGATGGTTCATGTTATGCCGAGCAGATTGTTGGTGGTTCATAGGGATGAGGTGCAGAGCTTAAGGCGATTAGGGAATTCGGCATAATTATTCAGAGAATCGCATAACTCACGATAAGCAATAACTGTACTTTGATGAAAAGCATCAAACATGTCGAACACAAATCTCTGATAGCGAGAATCAGAATGAGATATGTGTTGGGTCTTCGGTGGTTGTGTCAAGCGACGCGTGCAACGTAAGTGGTTTCTTCAAGAAACTCTACCAAGAAGTCCAGGGTTCCAGAAATATCAAGGTACATTTTTATTAAAGTCGAGCGTCATTGAGAATTCGACCAAAAAAATCTAAAAATGTCAAAACTCTTTGTGATACTTTTGTTTACCTTTCTAGAAAGTAGTAAAATATGATAGAAACTTCACGCGTAGACCACCGAGAGTCGAGGCATGTGGCCAAAATGCCCTGGGCAGGTGGGTGAGAAAATCCTAATGCAAAGACAGAAGTATCATGCAAATTTTAGAGACTCGTGCACAGTTGGAACGCAGCACTTCCCCCTTTAGCCAGGATGTGACAGCACGTTCTGAAATATAGGCTGGTGACGCCTGAAAGAATCATCGATCAGGTGATCGGCGTCTTGGTGGTTGTAGGGCTCCTAGCTGTTGTGTGCATCGTCATGGCCATAACACTTGACCAGATACTTGATCTTCTTTCCATGTCATCGATGCCTAAGTATGTCTTTGATTTTGTACTCTGTGTCCTTGTCCACTTGGATTGGAAGCGGATGAGCGACATCTCTTCCAGTGAAGTTCTCACCATGGTTTTGGTAGTGCTTGAGCTTGCTCAACAAACACCCGAATTCTCGATTGGGTCCTGGTAGTGCTTGATCTTGCTCAACAAATACCCAAATTTTCAAGCAGTACCGGGACCTTAACAAGAACTTCCTTGGAAGAGACGTCGCTCCTCCACCTCCAATCCAAGTGGACGGGGATACGGAGTACATGATCAAGGACATCCTCAGACATGGATTCCATGGAAAAATGACCAATTATCTGGTCAAGTGACACACATGTAACGTGGCACACAAAGGTTGGGAGCCCTACGACAAACTCCGAGACGTTGGTCACCTAGTCGACGGTTACTACATACGTCATCAGCCTATGTGTACTCACGTGCCGGCACGTCATGGCTAAAAGGGGGAGAACTCTTAAGTCTCAGACATACACGAGTCCCTAAACTCCGCGTGTGGGTGTATTTGTCCTTACATTTATGGCCCGGCGTGCGTCGACCTCAGGACTTTTACACCTACCGGCCAATGGCAGTTTGGCCATCCTGTCCCAACTCTCGGTGTCCGGCTCCCGAATTTTCTGACATGTTCAACCATTATCTAGAAAGGTCGAAAGAAGTATCACAAACCATATCAACGTCTCTATATTGTTCGGTCGACTTCTTGACGGTGCCAGACTCAAGACGCGACATCACAAGCATCGCTCAACTTGAGCACTCAATGCCCAACACATGCCTCAATCTAATTCTCGCTATCATATATATGTGTTTGATTTATCCCACACCTGTTATCAAAGTGCACCTAGTGCTGATTATGAGTCATCTTATTTTCCAACTTTCCCAAATCATCTTCTGCTGCACACCTCATCCTTGAGAACCACCTACGTTCCGATTGGTGTAATACCCTACTCCCGGCTGAATTAAAAACAAAACTATCATGAAAAAAAATGGGACTGGTCCATAATTCAGTTCGGCTCCCTCCGGTCTGGTCCATAATTTGGGCGGGTGCCATCAAAAATCGCTGGACAATTGCTGGCCTTTGCCAAACTTAACCGGTCCATAAATTAAAGCGTGCATGTTGCCCTTCCTGTGTTGGTAGCCAGGCCTTGTTGCGGAAACGTCGCTTGCCTGTCGATATGGGCGATGGAAGAGAACCGTTGTTATGGTTGCTTGAGTTTGGACATCCAAAGCCAAGCAAAGAGATGGCATGAAGAGCAAAATGGAAGAGTGGATCATGGCAGGGTTTGAATATAGGAGGGCGACTCACATTGAGGAGCCCTCTAGACCGGCCAATAACTTAAGCCTGGTTGGTTGAAAAAAGAAAACAGAAATTCAATTACCTCCAAGAAAAAGTTTCTGAATTACTCGGAAGTATGGTAGTTGGCATCAGAGCGCAACGACACAAGAGGTGTAGCCGATGCATTAACTACGAGGTGACAACCTCGCACGAGCCTTCGGTGCATCTCTGCCGTCCACAAATTCACAGACCTCGCGCCGACGACGGCAAGTGGAGGGAGCGCGTCAGGCAACGAGCAGCACTAAAAGACTCCGCAAATGGAGGATAAGCAGCACGCGGTCAACAAAGATCTCTAAGCAAACCAGGCTGTAAGGACAAACAACTCCGATGGCCAACTGGGTGACAGACCTCTCGGGCTCCTTCAACCCTTCACCTCCGCCGTTGCCTGCCGGGGTGATACTTGGAATGATGGGAGGCACCGGCCGGCAAGCACGCATGAATGAAGACCTCAAAAAGTTTTAGGACTTGGAAGGCTCAACATCCAATAACTCAACGTGATGATGAGGAGCTAGAAAACATGCGCGCACGGAAAGCAGTACTCATCAAGAGGAATATTCAATTCTTGGGTGAACTCCAGATTGGGCCACCAATTCCGAAGTCATTTGATCCTGCAAATTCTAATGGACGGACGGTTCGGATGTTTCTGACGAGTTTGATAGTATACTTCACCGCTGCTGGAGTTAACAAGCACAAAAAGAAAATTAGCATCACGGCCTTTCTTGTACGTGACACGGCTTTAAGTTAGTGGTCTGATGTAAAACCCATTGCGTGATCCATGGATCCGTCAAAGCCGGATCAATGGCTCATGCGACTCCTCTCACTTTGCCGACAGCCGGTATACTACGTCTAGAGTAGATTAATCCAATGGGGCTCGTTTCACTGACTCTACCAGAAAGCTGGACGGACTTCCCACGTACCATACTCACACACTTTGGAATGATGAATGAGACGTCTGACACGTGGTACAAAATTGAAAGCTTGCGTCAGCAGCCAAGCGTAATAGAGAATACACGGTGCATCCTCAAAATCATAACCAGAAGCAACCTAACCCCAAATAAACTCTGCTTTAGTACAACAATGGCCTCAAGACCAACATCTGGCAAGCAATCCTCACATTTGGCATCCAAGATGATGTTCCGCAAATGATTACAACAGTTGATAACTTCCACGACGCTGACTACAACGCTCAGATACATTAAATTCACTCCTGACAACCTTGAAGCCAAAACTTATATTGTGATGGAGGAAAGTCACAGTCCACGAGAACCTCTTCCCTCATGGAGATCGATGTTGTAGATCAACGCAATCAAAAGTTGTACTAGAATTGTGGAAAACCAGGGCACATCTTGCACAATCGTAAAAAATAGCGTCAACACACCAAAAAAAGGAGGGAAGTCATGGAGAGAAAATGACGAGTTGGGAAGCGGCAAAGGCCAAGATTAGACGGCGGACCTTCTTTCCAGTCAGAAGAATCTATGCCGACCTATTTTCCATCTTAATGGCTCACAATGCCGCAGACGAGGGTTCCTAAGATCGGAAAGTTTGACGAGGGATACCAGGAAAACCAGTCGGTGATACTACTACGAGTACAATTGAGAGGTTGAAAAAGAAGCACGGTGGTGGCACTACTGGACGGAGGAGCTCTTCACAACTTTATGAGCAATAACATGGTTCAGAAGATAGTTCCCGGGGGAGGAGGACGCTCGAGCGATGACAAGAAGGCATTGCTTGTAACCTTCTGACCTTCCACTTGGGCCTCGGAACACCCCATGATCATGAGTTAAGCATTTGGATAACCGAGGAAAATTCCAAATCAGCAATGTAATGACAAACATATCTTGAGGCTTGAAGAAGAACAAAGTAGGTAACAATCTGAATAAATATTCTCTAAAATTATCTTAAGAACATTCTATAAAATACATAATTTTAGGATATGTTGTTTTAAAGAAATTTCCAAGCAGTTCCCAAGGTCATGTACATGAAACTAATTTCGAACATGATTCCAAGTTCAGATTTCCAGGAAATATTGACTTTTTTTCAGATAATCTTTATAGAAGGATTCTCACCATATGTATCGGTCATGTACACACATTATGAAGTGTGTGGATTTGGGATGGTTGGGTATGAATGAACTCTGTAGTGGGGTGTGCACTTGTTTTCCATGAGTTCCATTACGCTCTTAAGGCTTCTATCGCTGGCTATGTCGTTGCATGCTTCGTAGCAAGTGGATTTCTACACTCCCTATAGAGCCTACCATTGTTCGGAAGGCTCGTAGAGCAATTAATTCTGACCTCTGGGAAAAGGCCATGCAGGAGGAATTGATTGCTCTTAAGGAACACGATGTCTTTGAGCTTGTGGACCTCCCAGCGGGCCACAAAGCTCTCTCAGCTCGTTGGGTTCTTTGACGCAAGCTTAAGCCTGATGGCAAGGTTGACTGGTATAAGGCTTTGCTTAATTCTGAAGGCTTCTCCCAAATCCCTGGGAATGACTTCCGCAAGATGTTCGCTCTGGTTGGACGGTATTAAACTGCTCACGCGCTTCTGACCCTGGTAGCATAGCATGACTAGGAATTAGAGCAGATGGACGTCAACAATGTGTTCCTACATGAACTCCTTGACAGGGGGAATTACATGATACAACCACTAGGTTCTACCAATGACACAAAGAAAGTATAGCAACTGTGAAAGGCTCTATATGTGCTCAAGTAGTTGTCACGTTGTTGGAACATGGAGATTTCCTCCTCCCTTGAGAGATGTGGCTATCGTTGCAGCTCCATGGACCCAATGCTCTTTCTGAGTGCTCCTTCAGATCCGTCGATGATATTCTCATTGCCTCTCCCAAGCTTGCTACTGTAAAAAATTAGTCAATAATTTCCTGCAATCCACATACAAGATGAAGGATATGGGCCCATCTTGAATGTTTATTGGTATGGAGCTGAAGCGTGATTGCCAGTTTCATACTTTATATGTGCATCACGCTGCTCATGTGTGCAGTTTGAGAGAGTGCTTTGCCTCCTTGCTGGCCAACATAGCCACTGTTTCCACTCTGATGACTCTAATATGCCAGTACTTGGTGAAGTCTCCTAATCCACCAGAGCTGGAGGAGACGATCTATATCGCTGATTACCTTCAGCGTGATCTGATTTCGCATATACCTTGCCACCACCACTCGGACAGATGTGGCTTGTCCAGTTCTCCGAGTAGCCTCAGTTGAAACATGTTGATGATGCCCTGCGTGTTGTCCGTTACTTGCTCTCTACATGGCATGTATGATTGTCTATCAAGCACAATACTCTTTTGTTGTCAATGGCTACATAGACAGTGATTGGGCACAGGACACGGGTGACATCTTTCTTGTTGGTGGGAGTGCTATCTCTTGAAAGAGTGAAAAATAGGGATGTGTTGCTCGCAAATAAAGTGAGTTGGAGTACGTGGCACTCGGCACAGCGTGCAGCTTTCTCGATTGATATAACAGTTGCGTGTCCCCATGTGTTGCATCACCGTGCGCTGCGATAATCAAAGCACAAAGGCAATCGCAGAGCATGATGGGATACAACATTCTTGTACAAAGCAGATCAATATTGAGCACCACTTTTTACATGAGCAAATTGCTTCTAGAGAAGTTCAGGTTGTCTATGTTGATAGTCCTTAGCTAGGTACAGAACTTCTAAAAAAATCTCTTAGCAACGGTATATTTAAGGTGGTTGTGCATGCTGTTGGTGTACTGTGCACTTGTGATGCCCCTGATTGACATGGATGTACCTCTCTTCTGCTAATGAGTCATGGTCTCCTCTGACATGGACATGCATCGTTCTCCCTCTTGTATATGTGTGTGTGGAATGTTCATCCGTGGATCATGGGGGAGTGTTGTTAATGGGTGTAAGGCACGCAAGTGACCTCTTGACTCTGTCCCCCCCCCCCCC
>SZWC01021102.1:27793-43821 GCA_023375785.1 Penium margaritaceum
GTGAGGGTGAGGACATAGCGGCCGTGTTCCCCGACGGACGCGGTGGGGAGAGGGCCCATGACGTCCGAGTGGACCAGGTCGAGTGGGGCGGACGCACGGGAGGAAGACAAGGGGTACGTGGATCGATGCATCTTCCCCTGAGCGCAATCAATGCACTCAGTGGGGCAGGGGAGAGGGAAGGTCTCTGGGTCAAGGCCCTTGGCCGGCTGGGTGCGGAGCATGCTGTCTATGGCGGCGGAATGGATGTGACAAAGGCGGCGGTGCAAGAGGCGGGTGTGCTGAGGAGAAAGCGTACTGGTCACAAAAACATGGCCTGTGGCGGCAGACGAGGCAGAGACGGGAGAGGAAGAGAGGAGGCGAGGGACATACCACAGGTTGCCACGGGCGGTGGCATGCATGATGACAAGACCACACGGACGCAACGACACAGTGCCAACACCACGCGAGTGCACAACGTCCATGCTCATGCAGTCAAGGGCAGTCACGGAAAGGAGGCTGAGCTCGAGACCAGGGACGAAGAGAACATCAGTCAGAAAGACGTCACCGGCAGGACCACATAAACAAACCACACCAACACCACGGACCGGTAACACCTGTCCGGAGCCCGTTCGGACACCGGAGACATCGGCGACAGGGCCAAGCATACTGAAGGCCTCGCGAGAGGCCGTCATGTGATGCGTGGCCCCGGAGTCGATGATCCAGGTCTCAGCAGGGTCCTGGACAGGAGTCGCCACATCGCTGACGGTCACATGACAGCAAGCAAGGGATGCGGACGCGGTAGAAGGGGGTGCGAAATGAGACAGCCAATCGTCAAGCCACTCAATGTCGTCAAGGAGTGGGGTGGAAGAGACCACAGAAGACGACGAGAAAGATGAAGAGACGGGACAGGACCGCAGCTCAGAGTCAGTCATGCAGGGCTGTGCAGGAGGGCAAGAAGTGACGCAACTTGCACTTCCTTGGGGAGGAGGGCGAGGCAGGCCAAGCTGGAGCGCGATGTACTGCTCCAGTTGACGCTCACGGGAGGATGACCCGGGAGTGTAGGCCGAGTACGGAGTCACAGCGCCGGAGCCCGGGTGGTATGAGGACTGGGCCGGCGAAGGAAACGGAAGCGCCGATGGCTGGGAGTAGTACTACTGCGGCGGGGGCGTCTGCAGGACAGGCAAAACTGTCGGAGCGGCCGAGCTGCTGGACGAGGTCGGAGGGTCAGCAGTAGCGACGGCGGCAGAGGCGAGACGGTGCTCCCGCTGGCGCCGCACGGTGGCGATGACGCGGGCCTCGTCCGTCGGCAGAGGGCATGTGTACCACCCGTGTCCAGGCCGACCGCAGTTGTGGCAGACCGCGCCACCACCGCTGGATCCAGTCGACGACTGCTACTGCTGCTGTTACGACGGACCCTTGCCTTACTTGTTCTTGCGCTTCTTCTTCGTTTTTGACGTCGACGAGGTAGCTGCGGCGGGGGAGGCGACGGCCACGGATGTAACGGCAGGTGAAGCAACGGGGAGGGAGGCACCGGCAGGAGAGGCGATGGCAGGGGATGCAAGTGCCTCCATGCGATGGAGCTAGGACTCCTGTCGAGCTTCCTCAACACGGAGGAAGAGCTCGTACGCCCAGGGCATGAGGGTGCCCTGGGCCGCCATGGTGGAGAGGACGTCCTGGGGGGTAGTGCACAAAGATGTCCGCGTACGCGCTGGTGGCGCCGCGCTTGATGGTGAGAAGCGCGGACAGAGGGGGCGGAGCGGATGTGCCGAGACGTCGAAGGATGTCCTCTGCCCGTTGCCAGTAGGCAGTGACCGTCTCGGTCTCCCCCATGTGTAGGGAGTTGAACTCCCGGAGCAGGCGACTGATCTCAGCGTCGCTGGACAGGCGATGGGGCCTGGTGAGGACATGCCAGGCGGCGGCAGGATCTGGAGGGACGTCAGTGGTGAAGTCGCCAAGGAAAGGCTCGAGGGCCAGGCGGGACGCCGGAGGAGCGACTGGGACTAAGGCACGAACGGCGCGACCAGCGTCATACAGCTGGTCGGCCTGGGTGGAGTCATAANGATGTCCTCTGCCCGCTGCCAGTAGGCAGTGACCGTCTCGGTCTCCCCCATGTGTAGGGAGTTGAACTCCCGGAGCAGGCGACTGATCTCAGCGTCGCTGGACAGGCGATGGGGCCTGGTGAGGACATGCCAGGCGGCGGCAGGGTCTGGAGGGACGTCAGTGGTGAAGTCGCCAAGGAAAGGCTCGAGGGCCAGGCGGGACGCCGGAGGAGCGACTGGGACTAAGGCACGAACGGCGCGACCAGCGTCATACAGCTGGTCGGCCTGGGTGGAGTCATAAGGGAGGGTGTACTACATCCAGAGACCCTCACCTAGGGCCCAGATCCGGAAGCTGAGGTCCCAGCTCCGGAACTGCTCGCCGGCCTGAAGCGGCGGCGGCGGCGTCTCAAAGTCCTTCTGCCTACGGCCGACACCCAGAGTGGGGCCAAGGACGGAGGTCACTGTCTGCCACTAGCGCTGAGTCTGCTGCTATGCCAGGAAGTATGTGGCAGCTGACACAGCCGGGTTGGCGTGTCCTGGAGGGACAAATGATGGCAGCACACTGGTGGCAGGCTGGGAGGCTGGTGGCTGTAGCGCAGCAAGCTGCTGCGTCAAGGCGGCGAGCTGGTGCTGAAGAGCTACGATGGGATCAAGGTCGTCGCCGACGACACCAGTGGGCTGTTTGGGCTCCAGCGGCTGCTGCTGCTGCTGTCGCTGCTGCTGCCGATGTTGCTGCTGTTGCTGCTGCAGTGGCAGCCGCTGCTGTTGCTGCTGCTGTTGTTGCTGCTGCTACTACTGCAGCGGTTGCTGCTGCTGCTACTACTGCTACGCTGCTGTTGCTGCTGCTACTGCTGGTGTAGCGGCTGCTACTGCTGCTGCTACAGCCGCTGCTGCTGCTGCGGTGACTGGTGCAGCTGTTGTACCTGCTGCCGCTGCTACGGCTGCCACTACTGCTGCTGCTGCTACTTCTGCAGCTGCCGCTGCTGCTGCTGCTGCTACTACAGCAGCTCTTGCAGCTGCAGGCGCCGCAAGAAAGGGGAGGTAGGGGTCCCCCCCGCAAAGGAGGACCCCTCCTCCTCGTGAGAGTCAGCCATGGTGTGTCCAATGGCTTGTTTTTTTTTGTTGTTGTTTGTGTCCTTTGGTGTTGGGTGTGTGCTGCTGAAGTCAAGAGTGACGTCTGCCAAGGATGGCAGACGTCAGCACAGTCCCCTGGTGTCCTCCTGGATTCCCCCCTTCTTTTTCTTTGTGTGTATGTGGTTGATGACGTCAGTAGTGACGTCAGCGGACAGCTGCTGACGTCAGCAGTGGTCGCTGCAGCCGCTGTTGTGGATGCTACTGCTGCTGCTGCTGCCGCTGCTGTTGCTGTCGCTGCTGCAGCAGCTGCTGCTGCTGCTGCTGTTGCTGCTACTACTGTGCTGATGCTGCAGTTGCTGCTACTGCTGCTGCTGCTGCTGCTGCTACTGTGGCTGGTGCAGCTGCTGCTGCTGCCGTAGCTGCTGCTGCTACTGCTGCTGCTGTAGCAGTAGCAGCTGCTGCTGCTCCTTAACAAAGGGACAGATCAGGGGGGGTGGGTCCCATTTTTCTTATTTGTTTCTTTTTTTTCGGTTTTGCTTGCTCGCTACGAGGAGCTCGCAGCGAGCAGCTCGCTGCTCGCTGCTCGCTACAAGCAGCTAGCTGCTCAAAGCGAGCAGCTGGCTGCTCGCAGCGAGCAGCTGGCTGCTCGGTGCTCGCTGCGAGCAGCTGGCTGCTCGCAGCTGCAGCAGCTGCTGCTGCGGGCTGCAACAGCTGCAGCTGCTGCGAGCTGCTGTAGCCGGCTGCTGCTGCTGCCGCCTGCTGCTGCTGCTGCTTGCTGCTGCGAGCAGCTGCTGCTGTAGGCTGCTGCTCGCTGCAACTGCTGGTGCTGCCGGCTGCTGCTGCTGCGGGCTGCTGCTGCTGCGAGCTGCTGCTGCTGCCAGCCGCTGCTATCTGCTGCTGTTGCTGGCCGCTACTACCACTGCTCGCTGCCGCGGCAAGCTGCTGCTGCTGCTGCTTGCTGCTGCTTTCAGTCACACCTGAGGACGTCGCTGCCTTGCGCCGTCGTCAGCAGGGGCCTAGCGTGGTCGGCCGCTCACTCCCTTGCGTCCAGCGTGGGGGTCAGTGCTGCCGGAAAAAATCCGGCAGCATTTCCCCTGGCCCAGTGGCCGTGGGAAAGTTTTTTACGCCGCCACCAGGCGGGTCAATGCTGCCGGAAAAAATCCGGCAGTATTTCCCCTGCACTGGCGCGTATGGGAGTCCGCCGGCGTTGTCTGGCACCTATACGTCAGTCTGCTGCTGCTGCTTCTACGCTCTGGCTCTGATACCAAGAAAGAAACTAGGCAGCAGGTTGGGGCAGCTGCGTTGTTGATGCAGCGTGCGGGCTTCCACGCTCGTTGCTTAAGTCAGCTGCCCCCTCAGTCTGCTGCTCTAGAATCTAAGTCTGGAAGCTCTGGGTTTGTTACTTAGAAGTGTGCGTGCCAGTGTTAGCGCCACAAAGCAGCTGAAAACTGATAGTAACTGATTAGCAATGAAGAATGAACAGCAATGGGGGACCCCTCCAAGTTCTAGCCCCCCCCCAGCTCTGTAGAGCTTGTTACTCAGTTCATCAGCCAATCAGAAAATAGCTAATTTCAGGCTGGCAGGTTTTCTCGGTGAGGCCTGCCAGACGACCGACAGCCCAAAACCCGGGCGTCGTCCGTTTTGCCTTAAAACTGGACCATACCATAATACCGACGCTGCGAACGCAGCCGTGCGGTCAGAATCTGCTAGAAAAATAGTAGCGAGGAGTTATGGCAGCCTGAACCCAGGAAGTGCCCACGATGGTTTATGCTGCCAATCAGGGCCATGCAACATGCAACTGGGACCCTAGGCAGCGCACGACGACGCAGGCACGACAGTACGCGCTGGACGCATGCAGACAGCGACTGCGGTGGCAGTGACTGCCGGCAACACGACCGCCGAGGAGGCTTGCCGATGGAGCTGAAAACGTCGCCGGAGAGAGGGGGCTCCAACGAACTGCGAGAAGACCTCAGCTTGCGTCATGTCCACTGGACGACACTCCATCAGCGTCGAGTCTCGCCGTCAGTCATCTGCACACCGATGTACACAAGCCGGGAGGACACAACAGAGCACAATGAGCTCAAAAACCAACACTAGACGCCTGACAGCCCAAAACCCGAGCGTCGTCCGTTTTGCATGAAAACTGGACCATACCATAATACCGACGCTGCAAAGGCAGTCGTGCGGTCAGAATCAGCTAGAAAAATAGCTACAAGAAGTTATGGCTGCACGAACCCAGGCAGTGCCTATGACAGTCAACGATGCCAAACAGGACCATACTGTTGGTGTGTGGACTTTGGTCTGACATCTTTTTGAGGACAGCGAGATTACTTAGGGTGCAGCACGATGCTATGGTCCAGGTTATGCTGGTCGAGACCCGCGCACCTGGTGAGTTTCACCGGTGTGATGTAGAGACTCATTGCCTCTATGTGTTATGTATGATCCATGCTAGGTTATGGTCGTCGAGACCCGCGCACCTGTTGAGTTCTACCGGTGTGACGTGGAGACCCATTGCATACATGTGTTATGCATGATCCATGCATGATGTGGTCGAGACCCGGGCACCCGGAGACACTTTTCCGGGGTCATGAGGAGACTTGTTTCTCTGTCTCTCTTGCTTGATGTTTGACACGTAGGTGTGTGATTCACTTCGTGCATGGTCGAGACCCGGGCATTTGGTGGGATGCACCATTGTCACGAGGAGACCCTGTGATGTGCTATGCTTCATCAGTGCTCGCGATGATTGGTTCCCTGAGCCATCATCTCTTGCCTTCGCTCAGACATCATTATGTTGACAGTTGTGTCAGCCAGGGGGAGTGTTGGTGTGTGTAGCTTCCACCTATCACGAGCGACGGCAAGGAGAGCAGCGCTACAGGAGAGCGCGACGACACTATCCTTGATGCGGACGCAGCTGGCACCGGAGCACCGACGAGTGGTGGCTCCATCCACCAGCAGCTGCCAGAGAGCTGCCACGACGCCCTGGGTGCTTGTCGGGGTGCTTTGCGGTTTTTCTGCAGACGCTAGAGTGTTCTCGGTGGGCTGGCTCTTAAGCCCGATTTGCATGTTTTGTATTTCCTGTCCACCGATCGGTGCTGGACTTGTGTGTGTGACCAGTCGTAGCGTCCGGCTTGAGATTCTGCATCTCTAGGTTCAAACGGCGTAGCGTTCTGATTTGTCTGTGCAGAGCTACGGCCAAAACAGTGTTTTTGGGCCGGTTTTAGGACAGACCTTGCACTGCCGCGTGCGACACCTGTCGTGCGCCGCGGCAGTTATTTATACTGTGGACTTGTCATTTGTTATCTCTCTCTGCAATTATATTCAGTTTTGAGTTTCCTGACACTCTGTTCGTGTCCCAACCCAGACCCTTGCAGTTTTGTTTTTAACTTGTGACTGTTGTCACACGCTGACCTGGCGCTGACGCCTAGTGTCGCGGCAAGTGGTTAGGAAGGTTCTAGGAAACTTCTCATGGTATCAGAGCAAACGAGCCACAGCTCGTTGTGCTGTGCAGCAGAGACACAGCAGCACAAGCAGTAGTGAGTAGCAGCAGCGGCAGCCACCCATAGCAGTAGCAGAAGATCCTAAAGGGACCCACCTCAACTACGTTGCAACGGAGCGGTGGAGGTAGCAGAGACAACGGCGGCAGCTGCAAGCAACACCGGCCGTAGCAGCAAAGAGCGGCGGAAACCACTTGCGGCGGTAGCGGCTACGGGCAGCACCAACTGCAGCAGGAGCACCGGGTGGCAGCAGCAGCCGTGTCTGGCCGCCAGTTTGTACACACAAAAAAAACAGGAAGGAATAAGCAGCTCGCAGCAGCAGCTTGCGGCAGCGGCTGCGAGCAGTGGCAGCGCTGTGGCGGGCAGCAGCCGCAGCAGCAGCATCAGCAGGCAGCAGCTGCAGTAGGAGCAGCAGGCAGCAACCGCAGAAGCAGCCGCAGCAGCAGCGGCAGGCGGCAGCTGCAACAGCGGCGACGGCAGCACACACCTGCAGCAGCAGCGGTGGCGGGCAGCAGCCATAGCAGCAGCGGCGGCGGCGGCGAGCAGCTGCATCAGCTGCTGTAGCAGCATTCGCAGCAGCAGCAGCAGCAGGCAACAGCCGCAGCAGCAGTAGCAGCAGGCAGCAGCTGCAGCAGCAGGCAGCAGCTGCAGCAGCAGCCGTAGCAATGGCTACAGTAGGCAGCAGCTGCAGCGGCAGCAGCAGAAGCAGCAACAGTTGCTACAGCAACCGCAGCAGCAGTTGCTGCAGCAGCTGCTGCCGTCGGGCCTGAGGGGGCCCGACGCGAGGGACCCGTCCGGGGGGGGTCCCCTCGGTCGGGCCTGTCGTGCCGACGGGGGCGCGACAGAGCGCCGGCCGAGCGCCGGCGCACGAGCCGGCGCGTGCCGGCCAAACGCCGGCCTCCCGCCGGCCGAGAGGGGCAGGGGAGGCCGGCGGGAGGCCTCTGGCCGGCTGCACGCGAGTGGGGGAGCAAGCCTCCCCCTCCTTTGAGCTCGCCGCGAGGGTCGAGCCAGACCGGGAAAACAAAAAGGAAAAAAAAAGGAGGGGGGGGTCCTTGATTGGGGCACCCCAGAACAACCCCAAAAGGGGCACCCGAGGAGGTGGCCCCAACAACAAAAAAAAAAGAAAAGAGAAGGGGGTGAAGAGAGAAAGAAGAAAGGGGGGGTCCCCTTTACTCTGTCTTTAAGTTTTTTATTTTCACCTTTTTAGTGTGGCCCAAGGCCACCACCGTCGGCTGACGACGGACCCCGCAGTAGCAGCAACCGTTGCGAGATTTGCAACGGTAGCAGCAGCAGCGAAGGTGGCTTGTGGCCACAGCCGTCGGCTGACAACGGCACCCGGTGCAGCATTAGCACCGAAGGCGACTTGAGTTTGCACACTTGAGTCGCACAGAAACGAACCACTAACGCGGTGGTGACCGTCCTCGTGACGGCGTCGCAGCACATCTAAGAGATTGTGCTTCGATCGCTCACCTCCCCTTGTGGCCTTCTGCCAGCGTGAGCAAGTGTTGTATGCACTCACCCACGCCGAGCTCCTGAGATGAGCACACTTGCGTGGACATGGGCGCAGCCGGTGCCGTGGCTTGCACCGAGACCACAAACGTGGCAGACACTGCAGGCACCCTGGCAGTTGCAGCCAGGGCACACACCTCATGTGTCCAGTGGCTTTGCCTGCTACTACTGTGGCGACCGGCACCATGGCTGGCGCCAGTGTCGCCACCGCCCTGCCGGGTGGCGGCCGAACTGGATGCGATCCTGTCTACCTTCTCCTTCATCTGATCTCGGGACGCTATCGGTCGATACCGTAGGGCCCCTCACCAGAGCTGTGGCAGTGCTGTACGCCGAGCTCCAGGGTCTAAAGCGCATGGTGCAACAACTCACAGATAATGTGGTCTCTGAGCGGGTTGTTACCGCCATGCCATTGCAGACTCCATCCTCTTCTTTGTCATCCTCACCTCCGTCAGTGTCATCACCTGACGATGCCACGCCCCCCGACCTTAGCTCTATATCTGACACCCTACGCTCTGTGCTGGAGGCAGTTGGAGTCATTCCGACCAGTGACCCCTACACTGCTGGGGTAGTCTCTTCGACTCGCCGTCGTCGTTCTCAGACTCGGCACGCGAGGCGACGGATAGCAAGTTTGGCGAGACGTGTGCAGGAGGCAGTAGCAGACGCAGCAGCGGCAGACGTCACCACGGAGCTAACTCCTTCCTCCCCAGTTGCAAAGTTGGCGCGGCACCCCTTCGCAACTTCTACCAGTGCATCGGTCGAGGGGGGGATGGAGTGTTCGCCGACGCCCACTGGCGAGTGCATGAGGGATGCGACAGACGATGCTTCACGACAGGGCGCTCTCAGTGAGGACGAGCCATCTGACGAGTGGTCCGACGTAGATTTGGAGACTACAGTTGACGCAGCAGAGACAACAGAGGCAGGTGGGGCAGTACCAGTGGATGAGGCAGTAGTAGCCGTAGCGGTGTCAGCCGGCACATGTGGAGCAGACGTCCGTTCCGCTACATTGGTGACCAGTGGAGTGTCGCCAGACGTCTAGGCAGTGGGTGTGTCGGCCGCCATCGACGTCGTGACAGTAGCAGCAGTTGCAGTCAGTGCAACTGACGGGACGTTGGTAGTAGACGAGGCTCTGGGAGGAGTCTCAGGTGACGAGATCCCCTCGTCTCCTGTCCACGGGTTGGTCTGCCGAGTCCCCATAGCTCCTGTCGAGGTGCCAGTCGTGGGGGGGATGGTGTGTCCGCTGACGACCGCGGCGGAGCTCGGCATTGGTGATGCGACTGCTCTACAGCGTAAGATGATCGAGGCGGATCGCTGTGATGGAGACTCTTCGTCAGAGGAGGATTCGTCCGATGCTGAGTCAGAGTCGAGGATGGAGTTGGTGATCGTTGATGTTTTGGCGGATGACGTGAAGACGGCTGATGCCGAAGCTGCGCCCGACGATGCGCACGCTCCTGCATTAGCTGGTGTGGAGACAGCTGCCATGGTGCCAGGAGTAGTAGCAGGAGGAGCAGGTGATACAGATGCTGATGCTCGGCCCACAGCAGACACCCAGGTGGTTCTGGCAGATAGTGCTGGGCAGCAGGAGGAGGTGATTGACTGCCAGGACGAGGTAGACCTCCTCGATGAGGACCAGTCGTCCGTCGTGGAGCGGTCGGACGCAGGGTCGGAGGCAGACATAGAGGCCCAGTGCGCTGCCGTTCTTGCAGTAGCCACGGCTAGAGCACGCGATAGCCTGTCGGTGAGAGCAGACGTCCGCGTGTGCGACATGGAGGATGTAGAGCGAGCTACAGAAATCTGACACCCCGCTACCCTGACCGGTGTCGTTGACACCACGGCGGTTTCAGCCGATGTCATAGCTACGCTCGTCCGAGCTACAGTTCCTATACCCGAGCGCCTACGCTCTACGGTCGACGAGCATGAGGCAGTGGTGGCTCGAGCAGAGGCGCACGTGCAGAGTCTCATGGCCGAGCTCCGGGAGGCCAGCAGCCGTTGGTACACTACAGATGCTTCTGCACGACAAGTTGCTGAGATGTGCATGAAGGATGTGCACACCCGTCTCGAGGCTGCGGAGTGGTCCCTACAGGATGCACGTTGTCTACGGGCGGACGCACAGCAGTAGGTGGACGATTGGTTGTGCACCAGGGGCTCGGTGTTTCTGCAGGGTGTATGGGTTCCCGATGACAACGACGACGTTGCAGCGGCAAATACACCGACGGATGACGACGTCTGGCCACCTGACACCCGAGTGCCGAGTGTGTCAGCAGCAGCCAGTGACTCCGCAGCACCACCCCCTTCTGGTGCAGCTGCTACGGATGCGGACGCGCTCAGTGGTGACGACCCCCTGCCAGCAGCTGGTGATCAGGCAGCAGCTGAGTCGCCTATTGGCGTGGAGAGCTTCCTACGCGACGAGGAGACGAGGATGCAGGAGGCAGTGACTCACGCCGACGCGCACATGATGGAGGTCCACCATCAAATTCATTCCGCGACTGACCGCCTGCACGCCGTAGATGCAGCTCGTCGGCAGGCTGCCGCAGCTGAGCTCGACGAACTGCACATGCGTCTCGACGCAGCGCAGCCCATATGGCAGCATGGAGCACAACAGCTGGCATGCATACGGGAGGCGATACAGTTGGAGGAGGCCCTCAGCGCTGCACCAGTCACATCAGCAGATGACGACAGTAGTGATGACTACAACAGCGATGACGATGACAGCAACGACGCCGCTCCGGGGTGAGGCTCTGTGCGGACACATCCCACCAGCATCGTCGTCACCCTTGCTGTTGCTGTGCAGGGGTATGTGGCCATGGGGGAGTCGCGCTCCCTCCTCACAGATTGTGTTGGGAGCAGCCATTAGCTTTGCTCGTACTGTCAGCCTCTGCAGCCCAGGGGGAGAGTTGGTGTGTGGACTTTGGTCTGACATCGTTTTGAAGACAGCGAGATTACTTAGGGTGCAGCACGATGCTATGGTCCAGGTTATGCTGGTCGAGACCCGCGCACCTGCTGAGTTTCACCGGTGTGATGTGGAGACCCATTGCCTCTATGTGTTATGTATGATCCATGCTAGGTTATAGTGGTCGAGACCCGCGCACCTGTTGAGTTCTACCGGTGTGACGTGGAGACCCATTGCATACATGTGTTATGTATGATCCATGCATGATGTGGTCGAGACCCGGGCACCCGGAGACACTTTTCCGGGGTCATGAGGAGACCTGTTTCTCTGTCTCTCTTGCTTGATGTTTGACACGTAGGTGTGTGATTCACTTCGTGCATGGTCGAGACCCGGGCATTTGGTGGCATGCACCATTGTCACGAGGAGACCCTGTGATGTGGTATGCTTCATCAGTGCTCGCGATGATTGGTTCCCTGAGCCATCATCTCTTGCCTTCGCTCAGACATCATTATGTTGAAAGTTGTGTCAGCCAGGGGGAGTGTTGGTGTGTGTAGCTTCCACTTGTCACGAACGACGGCAAGGAGAGCAGCGCTACAGGAGAGCGCGACGACACTATCCTTGATGCGGACGCAGCTGGCACCGGAGCACCGACGAGTGGTGGCTCCATCCACCAGCAGCTGCCAAAGAGCTGCCACGACGCCCTGGGTGCTTGTCGGGGTGCTTTGCGGTTTTTCTGCAGACGCTAGAGTTTTCTCGGTGGGCTGGCTCTTAAGCCCGATTTGCATGTTTTGTATTTCCTGTCCACCGATCAGTGCTGGACTTGTGTGTGTGACCAGTCGTAGCGTCCGGCTTGAGATTTTGCATCTCTAGGTTCAGACGGCGTAGCGTTCTGATTTGTCTGTGCAGAGTTACGGCAAAAATAGTGTTTTTGGGCCGGTTTTAGGACAGACCTTGCACTGCCGCGTGCGACACCTGTCGTGCGCCGCGGCAGGTATTTATACTGTGGACTTGTCATTTGTTATCTCTCTCTGCAATTGTATTCAGTTTTGAGTTTCCTGACACTCTGTTCGTGTCCCAACCCAGACCCTTGCAGTTTTGTTTTTAACTTGTGACTGTTGTCACACGCTTACCTGGCGCTGACGCCTAGTGTCGCGGCAAGTGGTCAGGAAGGTTCTAGGAAACTTCTCACATACAACAGGATACATGGACCCTAGTCTTTGCATGATGCTCCAGACGTAATGCCACAACCAAACATGATGCTAGGTGCATGCAGACAGTATCTACATTGGCAGTGACCGCCGGCGGCCTGACCACAGAGGAGGCCTGCCGATGGAGCTGAGTGCATCGCTAGAGGAGGAGGCTCCAGCGACGGGTGAATGGGCCTCAGCGTGCGTCGGCTCCACCGAGCGACACTCCAGCAGCGTCAAGTCTTGCCGTAAGTCATGTGCACGCCGATGTACACAAGCCGGGAGGACACAACAGAGTAGAATGAGACATGCACGAAAACCAACATGGCAGCAAGTTGGCCGGCGGCAAGCGAAATGTTGGCTGGCGGCCAGCCCTCGCTGATGCGAGGGTTGGTGGGCAACCACCCCTGGCTTGAGCGAGGAGGGAGGGCCGACCTGGCCCTCCCGCTCCAGTCTGCCTCAAAGAGTAGGGGGATGTAACGGATTCGGCAGAATCCTTGACCAACTAGGCCAGAACTGTGGTGCTTGAGGGTCTCCGACCCTAAAGCCATCCCGTCTCACCTCTCACAGAAAGTGCGTAGAAGCTTCCTAGCAACACAGCCGCTGACCGGGCGTCAGTGCCTAGTCAGACGGTGACGACAGTCACAGGTCGTACACACAACGGCAAGGGTTTGGCTAGGAGACACAAGTCAAAGTGTCAGAATGCTTCAATACAGCATATGCAGAGAGAAATGACAACTGACAGGTCCAGGGTATAAATACCTGCCGCGGCGCACGGCGGGTGTCGCACGCAGCAGTCCAAGAGCTTTTCTAAAACCGGCCCAAAACCACTGTTTTGGCCGTAACTCTGCGCACACACGTCAGAATCCTACGCCGTCTGAACCTAGACGTGCAGAATCAAAAGACGCACGCAACGACTGGTCACATGCATGCATCCATCGACTGACAGCGAGTATACAATGCAAAAACATGCAAATGGGCCTCATGCCCAGTCCGCCGAAAGGCGCCTGCAACACGTAGAAGGCACAGCAAGGAGTCCCGGTGACATCTGGGGCTCTGGAACAGTGGTCGGTCAGCTCCAGACGGGTAGTCCGCCGCCTGCGGTCCGCGCCGGTGTCACCAGGGCCGCCTGCCTCAGGGATCTGCACGAGTATGGACACGGCCGAGTGGTCACAGTAAACTGTACAGGAACGGCACAAAGCACAACACTCCCCCATGACCCGATGGTACGCATGTCCATACGCGTGCAGCACTGGTACAACCACATAGTGAGTGACACAGACAGATGAGACGACAACGTACATCCCACACTCAACCACTGTCACGCACGGGGCGAAGCCCAACAGAACGAATGGCCACCAGGAACTTTCCGCGGGCAAGTGCCTTCGTCAAGAAATCAGCTCGCTGCAAGTCAGTACCAACCCACATGATGGAGATCACGCGTCGCTCCACCAGATCACGAACGAAGTGATGCTCAACCGCAATGTGCTTTGTGCGAGCATGAAAAACACCAGAGTTCTCCGCAATGGGGAGAGCACTCTGGTTGTCGCAACGCAGCACAATGGCGGGTACTGACTGCCCAAGCTCAAGAAACAAGCGCTGCAGCCAGACTGCCTCAGCAGCCCCTGCCCCCAAAGCCACATACTCTGCCTCCGACGAGCTACGTGCGATGCAGCCCTGCTTCCCGCTTCGCCAAGACAAAGCGGTACCACCGAGCAGAAACACGTAGCCAGTGCGACTGCACCCGTCAGGACTCCAAGCCCAGTCGCTGTCAGTGTAGCCGTCAAGGACCACCGAACACTGCCGACGAAAGCAGAGTCCGAGATACGGCGTGGAGACCACGTTCCGTACCACTCGCACAGCCGCGTGAAGAGCTCTCGCACGTGGAGCCTGCGAGAACTAAGCGAGGAGGTTGACGGCGAACACGATGTCGGGACGCGTGGTAGTGGCCAGGTACATCAGAGATCCGATAAGACGGAGGTACAAGGTCACGTCCACTGTCTCCCCCAGCTGTGTAGGGTCATCCACCTTCAAGGCATCCTGCCCATCAGGTCTGAGTGGTGTGGAAGCAGTGGGCACTGCACCAAGGAGATCGCTAAAGCGCTCCCCCACGACTCGTGCGTATCGGGCCTGATGCAGCAACAGTGTCCGATGTCTGCGATCTCGCACAATCTCCATACCAAGAAACACCGATGCAGGACCGAGGTCCTTCATCCTGTAGGTGGTCTGCAGGACAGCCTTGGCCTCCTTCACGGCCTCCAGCGACGGAGACGCGATCAGAAGGTCATCAACATAGACTAGGATGGCGGTAAACCGCTCGGGTGTCGGTAGGATGAAGCGTGAGGGGTCTGCCTCGCTCTGTACGTATCCTGCGCGAGTCAAGGTGCCAGTGATCTCCCGGTTCCAACACCGTGGAGACTGCTTGAGGCCGTACAAGGACTTGCGCAAGCGCCAGACCTTGTCACCGTCCCCAAAGCCTGGTGGCTGAGCCACGTAGATCTCCTCATCCAAAGAGCCATGGAGGCACGCGTTGTTCACATCCGTCTGGTGTAGTTCCCAGTCATGCTGAGCTACTACACCGAACAGAGCTCGAGCTGAGGTCATGCGGCCGACAGGGGCAAAGGTGTCAGTGTAATCAACTCCCTCAATCTGAGAGAACCCCTTGACGACCAAGCGGGCCTTGTAGCGTTCCAGTGAGCCATCCGGCTTCACTTTCTTGCGAAAGACCCACTTGACCTGAATCGCCTTCCTCCCAGGGGGAAGGTTGACCAGCTCGTAGACTCCGTGCTCTCGGATAGCGCGAAGCTCATCCTCGCAAGCAGCTCGCCAGGCATCAGCATCCTGTGATGAGAAAGCCTCCCTCAATGTGCCCGGGTCCGGCGCCATAGAGGGGGAACTCTGAGTGGCAAGTGCACACGCCTCAGTGTCTGGCCTGATGGCCACAAGATCAGCTGCTGCGTCACAGGCGATATGGAACTCGCGAGTGACCAGGTCGTGCCCTATGGGGCACGCTAGGTGTACCTCTGAAAGCTCAGTGCGGACACTCAGGCCTAAGGCCTTTGTGCCTGGGTCACCGCTCGCGATGCTGCGAGAGGGACGTCTGGGTCCGGAACCCGAAGCTCGCTGAGCTCCAGAATCCAGTGGTCGAAGGCGACCACCGGGCTCACGGGAGTAACCGGAGGTCGAGGGGCGCACCTCAAGTTCAGGAACAGGTACGACCACAGGGACAGGTATGACCACAGCTGGTGAGGGCTGAGACGAGGCAGTCGGAGAAGCCGTACGTGGAGATGCGTGTGTGGGGGACACTGAGCTGGGGATGACAGCGGGCAAGGCTGGCCCGGACACTGAGACAGAAGTGTCAGCCGACGTAGAGACAGGAGTGGGCTGGGCTGGGTGAGACGCCGGTACAGGGGTGCCAGTGGACACAGAGGGTGATGCAGGAGGAGGCGTGGGAGCAGTGGTGCCTGTGGGGTGCGAAGCTGGCTGGACATGCGGGATCTCTGGACCAACGGCAATGATAGCCGGATCATCAAGTGCTGGAGATCGAGAGGGGACTCGAGCGGACACATCAGCCTGACGAGGAATGGTCGCTGGCGAAGAGCTCTCCCCCATCTGCCGAGGACACTCACAGGAAGGGACATGAGCTGCAGAGAGCGCTGTGATCGAAGTCAGATCACGGTATGTGAGTGACTCAAAAAACAGCACGTCACGGGACTCAATGACACGACGGCGAGTGGGGTCCCAAAAACGCCAGGCCTTCGACCGCGGGGAGATGCCGATGAAGGCACACAAGCGACCCCGAGGGGAGACCTTGGACCCCTGCTGGTCCTCGGTGTACCATACGGAGGCCAGGGATCCC
>SZWC01021103.1:16226-41201 GCA_023375785.1 Penium margaritaceum
AAAAAAACCGGCAGCTTGGCACGGCTATTGTGCGCAATGCGTTGACAAAGTTGGCATGTGCCACTGGCCATGACCACAACGTTTACCAAGTTCCTTCAACGGCTATGAATCATAACACAAGTCAGCCACTGTCAGAGTGTCCAATCACAAGGCGGATATACTGGGCATGACCTTGCAGGTACAAACAAGATAGAATACTGGTAGATTGGTGTGGCTATTGTGCGGAATGCCTTGACAAAGTTGGCGTGTGCCACTCACCATGACCACAAAGTTTACCACATGACTTTCACTTCTATGAATTGTAACACGAGTCAGCCACAGTCAGAGTGCCTAGTCACAATTCAGATGTACTAGGCATGACCTTGCAGGTATAAACAAGGTAAAAACCCGGTGGCTTGGCACGGCTTCAATGCGCAATTCCTTTACAAAGTTGGCATTTGCCACTGACAATGACCAGAAAGTTTACCAAGTACATCAAACGGCTATGAATCATAACACAAGTCAGCCACGGTCAGAGTGTCCAATCACAGTGCAGATGAACTGGGCAGGACCTTACAGGTAAAAACAAGGTAGAATACCTGTGGCTCGGTTTGGCTATTGTGCGCAATGCCTTGACAAAGTTGGCATGTGCCACTGACCATGGCCACAAAATTTTACCAAGTGACTTTAACTTTGACAAATCGTAACACGAGTCAGCCATGGTCAGAGTGTCCAACTACAGTGCAGATATACTGGGCATGAACTTGCACGTATAGACAAGCTAGAATACTGGTGGCTAGGTGTGGCTATTGTGCGCAACGCCTTGACAAAGTTGGCATGTGCCACTGACCATGACCACAAATGTATCCAAGTGACTTTTACTTCTATTGATCATAACACGAGTCGGCCACGGTCGAAGTGTCCAATCACAGTACATATGTACTAGGCATGATCTTGCAGGTGCAAACAAGATAGAATACTGCTGGCTCGGTGTGGCTATTGTGCGCAATGCCTTGACAAAGTAGTGTCAGAAGTAATTGTTATCTGACTTTGCTTCTTGATGCAAAATGGCCTTGGGTAATTTGAGAAGAGGTCTTGATCAGCTCTCTGCAGCGAGAGCACACAAACGGTCCAACGGTCTCCTGCGAACCATTGCCTCCCAAAGTGACGAAGAGTCACTCGCGTCCGGCTAGCGAAGAAGCCGTTGTCCTTGTTGTTGAGTCCTGTTCCTTGTATATGTGGAGGATGTTCATTCCCTCTGAACTTAACCAGAACAGTCTGCTCATCCTGTCCCCTTTGGTTCCATGGCTTCGCTGCCGTGTTCTTGATATGCTCCTACAGCCTTCCCTCACCTGTCTCAACCCTCTCTTTGCTTTGTCACCTTTGACCTTTTGGCCAATCTCCTTGCATCATTCGCGTCGATCTCTTTTCATCCTGTCTACCTCGAAGCCCCGGCGCCTCGCCTCTCTCGAGGCTCTGGGACTAACTCCTTGGACCTGCCTTCACATTTTGCTTCCGTCACTTTCCTACTAAACTCATGCATGCCCCATTGCTTCTGCTTACTTCTGCTCTTGCTGTTCCCACTCGTTGCATTCTTTTGACATGGTATCAGAGCATGCGGTGACAACACCTGGTGCCCTATGACCGAGTCACCGTACTGCCGCCATCATTGCTTCCCCTCCCGGATCTGCACTCCTCCGTCGCCACCACCACCACTTTGCACCTCTTTGCTTTGCCTGTAGGTGACATCAGCAGTCCCCCTTGAAGTGTTTTTTGCGCTGCAGAAACGTCTCCTCATCCAAACAAGCCCTGCGCCCATTCCGCGCCCGTGGCCAACACTTGGTGACCTGTCGTCCACAACAGCCACAAGTCTAACTTCTACGAATCATAACACGATTCAGCCACGGTCAGAGTGTCCAATCACAGTACAAATATGCTGGGCATGACCATGCAGGTATATACAGGATAGAATACTGGCGGTTCGATGTGGCTATTATGCGCAATGCCTTGACAAAGCTGGCATGTGCCACTGACCATGACCACAACGTATCCACGTAACTTTTACTTCTATTGATCACAACACGAGTCAGCCACGGTCAGAGTGTCTGATGAATGTGCAAGTATACGAGACATGATCTTGCAGGTACAAACAAGGTAGAATACTGGTGGCTTGTTGCGGCTATTGTGCGGAATGTCTTGACAACGTTGGCATGTGCCACTGACCATGACCACAAAGCTTACCAAGTGACTTTAACTTCTACAAATCATAACACAAGTCAGCCACGGTCAAAGTACCCAATCACAGTGCAAATCTAATATGCATGACATTGCAGGTATAAAAAGGGTAAAAAACCGATGGCTTGGCACGGCTATTGTGCGCAATGCCTTGACAAAGTTGGCATGTGCCACTGACCATGACCACAAAGTTTACCATGTACCTTGAACGGCTATGAATCATGGCACAAGTCAGCCACGGTCAGAGTGTCCAATCACAGTGCAGATATACCAGGCATGATCTTGCAGGTGTACACAAGGTACAATACTGGTGGCTTGGTGTGGCTATTGTGCGTAATGCCTTGACAGAGTTGGCATTTGCCACTTACCACGACCACAAAATTTACCAAGTGACTTTAACTTCTATGAATCATAACACGAGTCAGCCACGGGCAGACTGTCCAATCACAGTGTAGATGGACTAGGCATGATCTTACAGGTTCAGACAAGGTCAAATGCTGGTGGCTCAGTGTGGCTATTGTGCGCAATGCCTTGACAAAGTTGGCATGTGCCACTGACCATGACCACAAAGTTTACCAAGTGAATCTAACTTATAGGAATCGTAACTAGAGTCAGCCATGGTCAGAGTGCCCAATCACAGTGCACATCTAATAAGCATAACATTGCAGGTATAAACAAGGCAAAAAACCGGTGACTTGGCACAGCTACTGTGCGCAATGCCTTGACAAAATTGGCATGTGCCACTGACCACGACCACAAAGTTTACCAAGTACCTTAAACGGCTATGAATCATAACACGAGTCAGCCACGGCCAGAGTGTCCAATCATAGTGCTGATATACTAGGCATGATCGTTCTGGTGTAAACAAGGTACAATACTCGTGGCCTGGTGAGGCTATTGTGCGCAATGCCTTGACAAAGGTGGCATGTGCCACTGACCATGACCACAAAGTTTACCAAGTGACTTTAACTTCTACAAATCATAACACGAGTCAGCCATGGTCAGAGTGTCCAATCACAGTGAACATATACTAGGCATGACCTTGCCTGTACAAACAAGGTAGACTACTGGTGGCTCGGTGTGGCTATTGTGCGCAATGCCTTGACAAAGTTGGCATGTGCCACTGACCATGACCACAAATGTATCCAAGTGACTTTTACTTCTATTGGCCATAACACGAGTCAGCCACGGTCATAGTACCCAATCACAGTGAACATCTAATATGCATGACCTTGCAGATATAAACAGGGTAAAAAACAGGTGGCTTGGCACTGCTACTATGCGTAATGCCTTGACAAAGTTGGCATGTGCCACTGACCATGACCACAAAGCTTACCAAGTACCTTAAACGGCTATGAATCGTAAAACGAGTCAGCCACAGTCAGAGTGTCCAATCGCAGTGCAGATATAATGGGCATGACCTTGCAGGTATAAACAAGGTAGAATACTGGAGGCCCAATGTGGCTATTGTGCACAATGTTTTGACAAAGTTGGCATGTGCCACTGACCATGACCATAAATGTATCCAAGTGACTTTTACTTCTCTTGATCATAACACGATTCAGCCACATTCAGAGTGTCCAATCACAATGCATATGTACTAGGCATTATCTTGCAGGTACAAAAAAGGTAGAATACTGGTGGCTCGGTGTGGCTATTCTGCGCAAGGCCTTGACAAAGCTGGCATGTGCCTTTGACCATGACCACAAAGTTTACCAAGTACCTTAAACGGCTATGAATAATATGTCAAGTCAGCCACAGGCAGAGTGTCCAATCACAGTGCAGATATACTGGGCATGACCTTACAGGTATAAACAAGGTAGAATGCTGGAAGCTCGGTGTGGCTATTGTGCGCAATGCACTGACAAAGATGGCATGTGCCACTGACCATCACCACAAATGTATCCAAGTGAATTTTACTTCTATTGATCATAACACGAGTCAGCCACAGTGAGAGTGTCCAATCGTAGTGCAGATATAATGGGCATAACTTTGCAGGTTTAAACAATGTAGAATACTGGTGGTTAGGTGTGTCTATTGTGCGCAATGCCTTGATAAAGTTGGCATGTGCCACTGACCATGACCACAAAGTTTACCAAGTGACTCTAACTTCTACGAATCACAACACGAGTCAGCCACGGTCAGAGTGTCCAAACACAAGGCAGATATATTGGGCGTGACCTTGCAGGTATAAACAAGGTATAACACTGGTGGCTCGGTGGGGCTATTGTGCACAATGCCTTTAAAAAGTTGGCATGTGCCACTGACCATGACCACAAATGTATCCAAGTGACTTTTACTTATATTGATCATAGCACGAGTCAGCCATGGTCAGAGTGTCCAATCACAGTGCAGATGTACTAGGCATGATCTTGCAGGTGTAAAAATGGTAGAATACTGGTGGCCCGGTGTGGCTATTGTGCGCAATGCCTTGACAAAGTTGGCATGTGCCAACGACCATGACCACAAAGTTTACCAAGTGACTCTAACTTCTACGAATCATAACACAAGTCAGCCACGGTCAGAGTGTCCAAGCACAGTGCAGATATACTGGGAATGACCATGCAGGTATATAAAGGGTAGAATACTGGTGGTTCGGTGTGGCTATTATGCGCAATGCCTTGACAAAGTTGGCATGTGCAACTGACCATGACCGCAAATGTATCCACGTAAGTTTTACTTCTATTGATCATAACACGAGTCAGCCATGGTCAGAGTGTCCGATCACAGTGCATATATACTAGACATGATCTTGCAGGTACAAACAAGGTAGAATGCTGGTGGCTTGGTATGGCTATTGTGCGCAATGTCTTGACAAAGTTGGCATGTGCCACTGACCATGACCACAAAGCTTACCAATTGACTTTAACTTCTACAAATCATAACACGAGTCAGCCACGGTCAGAGTACCCAATCACATTGCAAATCTAATATGCATGACATTGCGGGTATACTCAGGGTAAAAAGCCGTTGGCTTGGCACGGCTATTGTGCACAATGCCTTGACAAAGTTGGCATGTGCCACTGACCATGACCACAAAGCTTACCAAGTACATTACACAGCTATGAATCATAACACGGGTCAGCCATGGTAAGAGTGTCCAATCACAGTACAGATATACAGGGCATGACCTTCCAGGTATAAACAAGGTAGAATACTGGTGGCTCGGTGTGGCTATTGTGCGCAGTGCCTTGACAAAGTTGGCATGTGCCACTGACCAAGACGACAAATGTATCCAAGTGACTTCCACTTCTACTGATCATAACACGAGTCTGCCACGGTCAGAGTGTCCAATCACAGTGCAAATGTACTATGCATGACCTTGCAGGTACAAACAAGGTATAATACTGGTGGCTCGGTGTGGTTATTGTGCATAATGCCTTGACAAAGTTGGCATGTGCCACTGACCATGACTACAAAGTTCACCAAGTGACTTTAACTTCTACGAATCGTAACACGAGTGAGCCATGGTCAGAGTGCCGAGTCACAGTTCAGATGTACTAGGCATGACCTTGTAGGTATAAAAGGGTAAAAAACTGGTGTTTCGGCACGGCTATTGTGCGCAATGCCTCGCCAGTGTTGGCATGTGCCACTGAACATGAGAAGTAGAAGTCACTTTAAAACACTTCTGGTCATGGTCAGTGGCACATGCCAACTTTGTCAAGGCATTGTGCACAACAGCCACACCAAGCCACCAGTATTCTACCTTTTTTATACCTGCAAGGTCATGCCCATAATATCTGCACTGTGATTGGACACTCTTACCGTGGCTGACTCGTGTTATGATTCATAATCGTTTAAAATACTTGGTAAAGTTTGTGGTCATGGTCAGTGGCACATGCCAACTTTGTCAAGGCATTGCCCACAATAGCCTTGCCAAGCGACCGGTTTTTTACCTTGTTCATACCTGCAGGTCATGCCTAGTACATCTGAACTATGATTGGGCACTCTGACCATGGCTGACTCGTGTTACGATCCGTAGAAGTTAAAGTCACCTGGTAAACTTTGTGGTCATGGTCAGTGGCACATGCCAACTTTGTCAAGGCATTGTGCACGTTAGCAACACAGAGCCACAAGTATTCTACAATGTTTGTACCTGCAAGATCATGCCTAGTACATCTGCACTGTGATTGGATACTCTGACCGTGGCTGACTTTTATTATGATCAATAGAAGTAAGAGTCACTTGGATACATTAGTGGTCATGGTCAGTGGCTCATGCAAACTTTGTCAAGGAGTTGCGCACAATAGCCACACCGAGCAACCAGTATTCTACCTTGTTTGCACCTGAAAGATCATGCCTAGTACATCTGCACTCTGATTGGAAACTCTGACCGTGGCTGACTCGTGTTATGATTCATAGATGTTAAAGTCACTTGGTAAACTTTGTGGTCATGGCCAGTGGCACATGCCAACTTTGTCAAGGCATTGCACACAATAGCCACACCAAGCCACCAGTATTCTACCTTGTTTGAATTTGTAAGATCATGCCTAGTATATTTGCATTGTGAGTGGACACTCTGACCGTGGCTGACTCGTTGTATGATCAATAGACGTAAAAGTCACTTGGATACATTTGTGGTCATGGTCAGTGGCACATGCCAACTTTGTCAAGTCATTACGCACACTAGCCACACCGAGCCACCAGTATTCTACCTTGTTTATACCTGCAAGGTCATGCCCAGTATATGTGCACTGTGATTGGACACTCTGACCGTGGCTGACTCGTGTTGTGATTCATAGCCGTTTAAGGTATTTGGTATGCTTTGTGGTCATGGTCAGTGGCACATGCCAACTTTGTCAAGGCATTGCGCACAATAGCCGTGCGAAGCCAATGGGTTTTTACCCTGTTTATACCGGCAATGTCATGCATATTATATTTGCAATGTGATTGCGTACTCTGACCGTGGCTGACTAGCGTTATGATTCGTAGAAGTTAAAGTCACTTGGTAAGCTTTGTGGTCATGGTCAGTGGCACATGCCAACTTTGTCAAGACATTGCGCACAATAGACACACCAAGCCACCAGTATTCTACCTTTTTTGTACCTGCAAGATCATGTCTAGTATATGTGCACTGTGATTGGACACTCTGACCGTGGCTGACTCGTGTTATGATCAATAGAAGTAAAAGTTACGTGGATACATTTGTTGTCAATGTCAGTGGCACATGCCAACTTTGTCAAGGCATTGCGCATAATAGCCACACCAAACCACCAGTATTCTACCTTGTATATACCTGCATGGTCATGCCCAGTATATATGCACTGTGATTGGACACTCTGACCCTGGCTGATGCGTGTTATGATTCGTATAAGTTAGAGTCACTTGGTCAACTTTGTGGTCATGGTCAGTGGTACATGTCAACTCTGTCAAGGCATTGCGCACAATAGCCACACTGAGCCACCAGCATTTGACCATGTCTGAACCTGTAAGTTCATGCCTAGTCCATCTACACTGTGATTGGACACTCTGACCGTGGCTGACGCGTGTTATGATTCGTAGAAGTTAAAGTCACTTTGTAAACTTTGTGGTCATGGTAAGTGGCATATGCCAACTTTGTCAAGGCATTGCGCACAATAGCCACATCGAGCCACCGGTATTGTACCTTGTTTACACCTGCAAGATCATGCCTGGTATATCTGCACTGTGATTGGACACTCTGACCGTGGCTGACTTGTGTTATGATTCATAGCCGTTTAAGGTACTTGGTAAACTTTGTGGTCATGGTCAGTGGCACAATCAAACTTTGTCAAGGCATTGCGCACAATAGTCGTGCCAAGCCACCGGGTTTTTACCTTGTTTATACCTGTAAGGCCATGCATATTATACGTGCACTGTGATTGGGCACTTTGACCGTGGCCGACTCGTGTTACGATTCATAGAAGTTAACGTCACTTGGTAAACTTTGTGGCCATGGTCAGTTGCACATGCCAAATCTGAAAAGGCATTGCACACAGTAGCCACACCGAGCCACCACTATTCTACCTTTCTTGAACCTGCAAGATCATGCCTAGTACATCTGCACTTTGATTAAACACTCTGACCGTGGCTGACTCGTGTCATGCTGAATGGAAGTAAGAGTCACCCGGATACATTTGTGGTCATGGTCAGTGGCACATGCCAACTTTGTCAAGGCATTGGGCACAATAGCCACACCGAGCCACCAGTATTCTACCTTGTTCATAAGTGCAAGATCATGCCCAGTACATCTGCACTGTGATTGGACACTCGGACCGCGGCTGACTTGTGTTATGATCAATAGAAGTAAAAGTCACTTGGATACATTTTTGGTCATGGTCAGTGGAACATGCTAACTTCGTCAGGGCATTGCGCATAACAGCCACACCGAGCCACCAGTATTATACCTTGTTTGGACCTGCAAGATCATGCCTAGTACATTTGCACTGTGATTGGTCACTTTGACCGTGACTGACTCGTGTTTTTATCAATAGAAGTAAAAGTCACTTGGATACATTTGTGGTCATGGTCAGTGGAACATGCCAACATTGTCATGGCATTGCGCACAATAGCCACACCGAGCCATCAGTATTCTACCTTGTTTGAATCTGCAAGATCACGCCTAGTACATATGCACTGTGATTGGATACTCTGACCGTTGCTGACTCGTGTTATGATCAATAGAAGTAAAAGTCACTTGGATGCATTTGTGGTCATTGTCAGTGGCACATGCCAACTTTGTCAAGGCATTGTGCACAATAACCACACCGAACCACCAGTATTATACCTTGTTTGTACCTGCAAGGTCATGCCTAGTACATTTGCACTGTGATTGGACACTCTGACCGTGGCAGACTCGTGTTATGATGAGTAGAAGTGGAAGTCACTTGGATACATTTGTGGTCTTGGTCAGTGGCACATGCCAACTTTGTCAAGGCATTGCGCACAATAGCCACACCGAGCCACCAGTATTCTACCTTGTTTATACCTGGAAGGTCATGCCCTGTATATCTGTACTTTGATTGGACACTCTTACCATGGCTGACCCGTGTTATGATTCATAGCCGTTTAATGTACTTGGTAAGCTTTGTGGTCATGGTCAGTGGCACATGCCAACTTTGTCAAGGCATTGCGAACAATAGCCGTGCCAAGCCAACGGTTTTTTACCCTGTGTACACCCGCAATGTCATGCATATTAGATTTTCAATGCGATTGGGTACTCTGACCGTGGCTGACTTGTGTCATGATTTGTAGAAGTTAAAGTCACTTGGTAAGCTTTGTGGTCATGGTCAGTGGCACATGCCAACTTTGTCAAGACATTGCGCACAATAGCCATACCAAGCCACCAGTATTCTACCTTGTTTGTACATGCAATATCATGTCTATTGTATATGCACTGTGACCGGACACTCTGACCATGGCTGACTCGTGTTATGATCAATAGAAGTAAAAGTTACGTGGATACATTTGTGGTCATGGTCAGTTGCACATACCAACTTTGTCAAGGCATTGCGCATAATAGCCACACCGAACCACCAGTATTCTACCCTTTATATACCTGCATGGCCATTCCCAGTATATCTGCACTGTGATTGGACACTCTGACCGTGGCTGACTTGTGTTATGATTCGTAGAAGTTAGAGTCATTTGGTAAACTTTGTGGTCATGGTCAGTGGCACATGCCAACTTTGTCAAGGCATTGCGCACAATAGCCACACCGGGCCACCAGTATTCTACCATTTTTACACCTGCAAGATCATGCCTAGTACATCTGCACTATGATTGGACACTCTGACCATGGTTGACTCGTGCTATGATCAATACAAGTAAAAGTCACTTGGATACATTTGTGGTCATGGTCAGTGGCACATGCCAACTTTTTCAAGGCATTCTGCACAATAGCCCCACCGAGCCACCAGTGTTATACCTTGTTTATACCTGCAAGGTCACGCCCAGTATATCTGCACTATGTTTGGACACTCTGACCGTGGCTGACTCGTGTTGTGATTTACAGCCGTTTAAGGTACTTGGTAAACTTTGTGGTCATGGTTAGTGGCACATGCCAACTTTGTCAAGGCATTGCACACAATAGCCACACCTAACCACCAGTATTCTACCTTGTTTATACCTGCAAAGTCATGCCCATTATATCTGCACTGCGATTGGACACTCTGACTGTGGCTGACTCGTGTTATGATCAATAGAAGTAAAATTCACTTGGATACATTTGTGGTCATGGTCAAAGGCACATGCCAACTATGTCAAGGCATTGCGCACAATAGCCACACGAAGCCACCAGTATTCTACCTTTTTTGTACCTGCAAGATCATGCCTAGTACATCTGCATTGTGATTGGACACTCTGAATGTGGCTGACTCGTGTTATGATCAAGAGAAGTAAAAGTCACTTGGATACATTTGTGGTCATGGTCAGTAGCACATGCCAACTTTGTCAAAGCATTGTGCACAATAGCCACACAGGGCCACCAGTATTCTACCTTGTTTATACCTGCAAGGTCATGCCCATTATATCTGCACTACGATTGGACACTCTGACTGTGGCTGACTCGTTTTACGATTCATAGCCGTTTAAGGTACTTGGTAAACTTTGTGGTCATGGTCAGTGGCACATGCCAACTTTTTCAAGGCATTGCGCATAATAGCAGTGCCAAGCCACCGGTTTTTTACCCTGTTTATATCTGCAAGGTCATGCATATTATATGTTCACTGTGATTGGGTACTCTGACCGTGGCTGTCTCGTGTTATGGCCAATAGAAGTAAAAGTCACTTGGATACATTTGTGGTCATGGTCAGTAGCACATGCCAACTTTGTCAAGGCATTGCGCACAATAGCCCCACCGAGCCACCAGTATTCTACCTTGTTTGTACCGGCAAGGTCATGCCTAGCATATGTTCACTGTGATTGGACACTCTGACCATGGCTGACTCGTGTTATGATTCGTAGAAATTAAAGTCACTTGGTAAACTTTGTTGTCATGGTCAGTGGCACATGCCACCTTTGTCAAGGCATTGCGCACAATAGCCTCACCAAGCCACGAGTATTGTACCTTGTTTACACCAGAACAATCATGCCTAGTATATCAGCACTATGATTGGACACTCTGGCTGTGGCTGACTCGTGTTATGATTCATAGCCGTTTAAGGTACTTGGTAAACTTTGTGGTCATGGTCAGTGGCACATGCCAATATAGTCAAGGCATTGCGCACAGTAACCGAGCCAAGTCACCGGTTTTTTGCCTTGCTTATACCTGTGGTCATGGTCAGTGGCACATGCCAATATAGTCAAGGCATTAGGTGTGCACTGTGATTGGGCACTCTGACCATGGCTGACTCTAGTTACGATTCCTATAAGTTAAATCAACTTGGTAAACTTTGTGGTCATGGTCATATGCACATGCCAACTTTTTCAAGGCATTGCGCACAATAGCCACACTGAGCCACCAGCATTTGACCTTGTCTGAACCTGTAAGATCATGCCTAGTCCATCTACAATGTGATTGGACATTCTGACCGTGGCTGACTCGTGTTATGATTCGTAGAAGTTAAAGTAACTTGGTAAATTTTGTGGTCGTGGTAAGTGGCACATGCCAACTTTGTCAAGGCATTGCGCACAATAGCCACACCAAGCCACCAGTATTGTACCTTGTGTACACCTGCAAGATCATGCCTGGTATATCTGCACTGTGATTGGACACTCTGGCCGTGGCTGACTTGTGCTATGATTCATAGCCGTTCAAGGTACATGGTAAACTTTGTGGTCATGGTCAGTGGCACATGCCAACTTTGTCAAGGCATTGCGCACAATAGCCGTGCCAAGCCAACGGTTTTTTACCCTCTTTATACCTGCAATGTCATGCATATTAGATTTGCACTGTGATTGGGTACTTCGACCGTGGCTGACTTGTGTTATGATTTGTAGAAGTTAAAGTCACTTGGTAAGCTTTGTGGTCATGGTCAGTGGCACATGCCAACTTTGTCAAGACATTCCGCACAATAGCCACACCAAGCCACCAGTATTCTACCTTGTTTGTACGTGCAAGATCATGTCTAGTATACCTGCACTGTGATCAGACACTCTGACCGTGGCTGACTCGTGTTATGATCAATAGAAGTAAAAGTTACGTGGATACAGTTGTGGTCATGGTCAGTGGCACATGCCAACTTTGTCAAGGCATTGCGCATAATAGCCACACTGAACGGCCAGTATTATATCCTGTATATACCTGCATGGTCATGCCCAGTATATTTGCACTGTGATTGGACACTCTGACCGTGGCTGACTCGTGTTATGATTCGTAGAAGTTATTGTCACTTGGTAAACTTTGTGGTCATGGTCAGTGGCACATGCCAACTTTGTCAAGGCATTGCAAACATTAGCCACACCAGGCCACCAGTATTCTACCATTTTTACACCTGCAAGATCATGCCTAGTACATGCCAACTTTGTCAAGGCATTGCGCACAATAGCCACACCGAGCCACCGGTATTGTACCTTGTTTACACCTGCAAGATCATGCCTGGTATATCTGCACTGTGATTGGACATTCTGACCGTGGCTGACTTGTGTTATGATTCATAGCCGTTTAAGGTACTTGGTCAACTTTGTGGTCATGGTCAGTGGCACATGCCGACTTTGTCAAGGCATTGCACACAATAGCCCTGCCAAGCCACCGGGTTCTTACCTTGTTTATACCTGTAAGGCCATGCATATTATACGTGCACTGTGATTGGGCACTTTGACCGTGGCCGACTCATGTTACGATTCGTAGAAGTTAACGTCACTTGGTAAACTTTGTGGTCATGGTCAGTGGCACATGCCAAATCTGACAAGGCATTGCAGACAATAGCCACAACGAGCCACCAGTATTCTACCTTGCTTGAACCTGCAAGATCACGCCTAGTACATCTGCACTGTGATTGGACACTCTGACCGTGGCTGACTCGTGTTATGATCAATAGAAGTAAAAGTCACTTGGATACATTTGTGGTCATTGTCAGTGGCACATGCCAACTTTGTCAAGGCAGTGCGCACAATAGCCACACCGAGCCACAAGTATTCTACCTTGTTTATACCTGCAAGGGCATGCCCAGTGTATCTTCACTGTGATTGGACACGCTGACCGTGGCTGACACGTGTTATGATTCATAGCTGTTTTAGGTACTTGGTAAACTTTGTGGTCATGGTCAGTGGCACATGCCAACATTGTCGAGGCATTGCGCACAATAACCATGCCAAGACACCAGTTTTTTTCCCTTTTTATAGCTACAAGGTCATGCCTAGTACATCTCAACTGTGACTGGGCACTCTGACCATGGCTGACTCATGTTACCACTCGTAGAAGTTAAAGTCACTTGGTGAACTTTGTAGTCATGGTCAGTGGCACATGCCAACTTTGTCGAGGCATTATGCATAACAACCACACCGAACCACCAGTATTATACCCTTTTTGTACCTGCAAGGTCATGCCTAGTACATTTGCACTGTGATTGGACACTCTGACCGTGGCAGACTCGTGTTATGATCAGTATAAGTGGAAGTCACTTGGATACATTTGTGGTCTTGGTAAGTGGCACATGCCAACTTTGTCAAGGCACTGCGCACAATGGCCACAACGAGCCACCAGTATTTTACCTTGTTTATACCTGGAAGGTCATGCCTTGTATATCTGTACTCTGATTGGACACTCTTACCATGGCTGACCCGTGTTATTATTCATAGCCATTTAATGTACTTGGTAAGCTTTGTGGTCATGGTCAGTGGCACATGCCAACTTTGTCAAGGCATTGCGCACAATAGCCGTGCCAAGCCAACGGTTCTTTACCCTGTTTATACCCGCTATGTCATGCATGTTAGGTTTGCAATGTGATTGGGTACTCTGACCGTGGCTGACTCGTGTTATGATTTGTAGAAGTTAAAGTCACTTGGTAAGATTTGTGGTCATGGTCAGTGGCACATGCCAACTTTGTCATGACATTGCGCACAATAGCCACACAAAGCAACCAGTATTCTACCTTGTTTGTACCTGCAAGATCATGTCTAGTATATATGCACTGTGATCAAACACTCTGACCATGGCTGACTCGTGTTATGATCAATAGAAGTAAAAGTTACGTGGATACATTTGTTGTCATTGTCAGTTGCACATCCCAACATTGTCAAGTCAGTGCGCATAATAGCCACACCTAACCACCAATATTCTACCCTTTATATACCTGCATGGTCATTCCCAGTATATCTTCACTGTGATTGGACACTCTGACCGTGGCTGACTTGTGTTATTATTCGTAGAAGATAGAGTCACTTGGTAAACGTTGTGGTCATGGTCAGTGGCACATGCCAACTTTGTCAAGGCACTGCGCACAATAGCCACACCGGGCCACCTGTATTCTACCATTTTTACACCTGCAAGATCATGCCTAGTACATCTGCACTGTGATTGGACACTCTGACCATGGCTGACTCGTGCTATGATCAATATAAGTAAAAGTCACTTGGATACATTTGTGGTCATGGTCAGTGGCACATGCCAACTTTTTCAAGGCATTGTGCACAATAGCCCCACCGAGCCACAAGTGTTATACCTTGTTTGTACCTGCAAGGTCACGCCCAGTATATCTGCACTGTGTTTGGACACTCTGACCGTGGCTGACTCGTGTTGTGATTTACAGCCGTTGAAGGTACTTGGTAAACTTTGTGGTCATGGTCAGTGGCACATGCCAATTTTGTGAAGGCATTGCGCGCAATAGCCACACCTAACCACCAGTATTCTACCTTGTTTATACCTGCAAAGTCATGCCCATTATATCTGCACTACGATTGGACACTCTCACTGTGGCTGACTCGTGTTATGATCAATAGAAGAAAAATTCACTTGGATACACTTGTGGTCATGGTCAGTGGCACATGCCAAATTTGTCAATGCAATGTGCACAATAGCCACACCGAGCCACCAGTATACTACCTTGTTTAAACCTGTAAGGTCATGCCTAGTATATCTGCACTGTGATTGGACACTCTGCCTTTGGCTGACCTGTCTTATGATTCATAGCCGTTTAATGTACTTGGTAAACTTTGTGGTCATGGTCAGTGGCACATGCCAACTTTGTCAAGGCCTTGCGCACAATAGCCACACTGAGCCACCAGTATTCAACCTTCTTGTACCTGCAAGATCATGCCTAGTACATCTGCACTCTGATTGGACACTCTGACTGTGGCTGACTCGTGTTATGATCAAGAGAAGTAAAAGTCACTTGGATACATTTGTGGTCATGGTCAGTGGCACATGCCAACTTTGTCAGAGCATTGTGCACAATAGCCACACTGGGCCACCTGTATTCTACCTTGTTTATACCTGCAAGGTCATGCCCATTATATCTGCACTGCGATTGGACACTCTGAATATGGCTGACTCGTGTTATGATTCATAGCCGTTTAAGGTGCTTGGTAAACTTTGTGGTCATGGTCAGTGGCACATGCCAATTTTGTCAAGGCAATACGCACAATAGCCATGCCAAGCCACCAGTATTCTACGCTTGTTATACCGGCAAGGTCATGCCTAGAACATCTGAAATGTGATTGGACAGTCTCACCGTGGCAGACTCGTGTTACGATTCGTATAAGTTAATGTAACTTGGTAAACTTTGTGGTCATGGTCAGTGGCACATGCCAAATTTGTCAAGGAATTACGAACAATAGCCGCACCGAGCCACCATTATTCTACCTTGTTTGAACCTGCAAGATCATGCCTATTACATCTGCACTGTGATTGGACACTCTGACCGTGGCTGACTCCTGTTATGATTTGTAGTCGTTTAAGGTACTTGGTAAACTTTGTGGTCATGGTCAGTGGCACATGCCAGCTCAGTCAAGGCATTGCGCACAATAGCCACACCGAGCCACCAGTACTGAACCTTGTTTGCACCTGCAAGATCATGCCTAGTAAATCTGCACTGTTATTGGACACTCTGGTTGTGGCTGACTCATGTTATGTTTCATAGCCGTTTAAGGTACTTGGTAAACATTGTGGTCATGGTCAGTGGCACATGCCAACTTTCTCAAGGCATTGCGCACAATAGCCGTACCAAGCCACCAGTTTTTTACCTTGTTTTTACCTGCAAGATCATGCCTGGTACGTGTGAACTGTGTTTGGTCACTCTGACTGTGACTAACTCGTGTTACGATTCGTAAAAGTTAAAGTCACTTTGTAAACTTTGTGGTCATGGTCAGTGGCACATGCCAACTTTGTCAAGGCATTGCGCACAATAGCCACACCGCGCCACCTGTGTTCTACCTTGTTTGTACCTGCAAGATCATTCCAAGTACATCTGCACTGTGATTAAACACTCTGATCGTGGCTGACTTGTGTTACGATCAATAGAAGTAAATGTCACTTTCAAACACTTGTGGTAATGGTCAGTGGCACATGCCAGCTTTGTCAAAGCATTGCGCACAACAGCCACACCAAGCCACTAGTATTCTACCTTGTCTATACCTGCAAGGTCATGCCCATAATATCTGCACTGTGATTGGACACTCTTACCGTGGCTGACTCGTGTTATGATTCATAACCGTTTAAGGTGCTTGGTAAAGTTTGTGGTCATGGTCAGTGGCACATGCCAACTTTGTCAAGGCATTGCGCACAATAGCCTTGCCAAGCCACCGGTTTTTTACCTTGTTCATACCTGCAGGTCATGCCTAGTACATCTGAACTATGATTGGGCACTCTGACCGTGGCTGACCCGTGTTACGATCCGTAGAAGTTAAAGTCACCTGGTAAACATTGTGGTCATGGTCAGTGGCACATGCCAACTTTGTCAAGGCATTGCGCAGGTTAGCAACACGGAGCCACCAGTATTCTACCTTGATTGTACCTGCAAGATCATGCCTAGTACATCTGCACTGTGATTGGATACTCTGACCGTGGCTGACTTTTGTTATAATCAATAGAAGTAAAAATCACTTGGATACATTAGTGGTCATGGTCAGTTGCACATGCAAACCTTGTCAAGGAGTTGCGCATAATAGCTACACCGAGAAACCAGTATTCTACCTTGTTTGCACCTGCAATATCATGCCTAGTACATCTGCACTTTGATTGGACACTCTGACCGTGGATGACTCGTGTTATGATTCATAGAAGTTAAAGTCACTTGGTAAACTTTGTGGTCATGGCCAGTGGCACATGCCAACTTTGTCAAGGCATTGCACACAATAGCCACACCGAGCCACCAGTATTCTACCTTGTTTGAACCTGTAAGATCATGCCTAGTATATTTGCATTGTGGGTGGACACTCTGACCCTGGCTGACTCGTTGTATGATCAATAGACGTAAAAGTCACTTGGATACATTTGTGGTCATGGTCAGTGGCACATGCCAACTTTGTCAAGGCATTGCGCACACTAGCCACACCGAGCCACCATTTTCTACCTTGTTTATACCTGCAAGGTCATGCCCAGTATATGTGCAATGTGATTGGACACTCTGACCGTGGCTGACTCGTGTTGTGATTCATAGCCGTTTAAGGTACTTGGTAAGCTTTGTGGTCATGGTCAGTGGCACATGCCAACTTTGTCAAGGCATTGCGCACAATAGCCGTGCAAAACCAATGGTTTTTTACCCTGTTTATACCTGCAATGTCATGCATATTATATTTGCACTGTGATTGGGTACTCTGACCGTGGCTGACTAGTGTTATGATTCGTAGAAGTTAAAGTCACTTGGTAAGCTTTGTGGTCATGGTCAGTGACTTATGCCAACTTTGTCAAGACATTGCGCACAATAGACACACCAAGCCACCAGTATTTTTCCTTGTTTGTACCTGCAAGATCATGTCTAGTATATGTGCACTGTGATCGGACACTCTGACCGTGGCTGAGTCGTGTTACGATCAATAGAAATAAGAGTCACCCGGATACATTTGTGGTCATGGTCAGTGGCGCATGCCAACATTGTCAAAGCATTGGGCACAATAGCCACACCGAGCCACCAGTATTATACCTTGTTTGCACCTGCAAGATCATGCCTAGTACATTTTCAGTGTGATTGGTCACTTTGACCGTGACTGACTCGTGTTTTGATCAATAGAAGTAAAAGTCACTTGGATACATTTGTGGTCATGGTCAATGGAACATGCCAGCTTTGTCATGGCATTGCGCACAATAGCCACACCGAGCCACCAGTATTCTACCTTTTTTGAACCTGCAAGATCACGCCTAGTACATCTGCACTGTGATTTGACACTCTGACCGTGGCTGACTCGTGTTCTGATCAATAGAAGTAAAAGTCACTTGGATACATTTGTGGTCATTGTCATTGGCACATGCCAACTTTGTCAAGGAAGTGCGCACAATAGCCACACCGAGCCACAAATATTCTACCTTGTTTATACCTGCAAGGTCATGCCCAGTATATCTGCATTGTGATTGGACACTCTGACCGTGGCTGACACGTGTTATGATTCATAGCTGTTTTAGGTACTTGGTAAACTTTGTGGTCATGGTCAGTGGTACATGCCAACACTGTCGAGGCATTGCGCACAATAGCCGTGCCAAGACACCAGTTTTTTACCCTTTTTACACCTACAAGTGCCTAGTACATCTGAACTGTGACTCGGCACTCTGACCATGGCTGACTCGTGTTACGATTCGTATAAGTTAAAGTCACTTGGTGAACTTTGTAGTCATGGTCAGTGGCACATGCCAACTTTGTCAAGGCATTATGCACAATAACCACACCGAGCCACCAGTAGTATACCTTTTTTGTACCTGCAAGGACATGCCTAGTACATTTGCACTGTGATTGGACACTCTGACCGTGGCAGACTCGTGTTATGATCAGTAGAAGTGGAAGTCACTTGGATACATTTGTGGTCTTGGTCAGTGGCACATGCCAACTTTGTCAAGGCACTGCGCACGATAGCCACACCGAGCCACCAGTATTACACCTTGTTTATACCTGGAATGTCATGCCCTCTATATCTGTACTGTGATTGGACACTCTTACCATGGCTGACCCGTGTTATGATTCATAGCCGTTTAATGTACTTGGTAAGCTTTGTGGTCATGGTCAGTGGCACATGCCAACTTTGTCAAGGCATTGCGCACAATAGTCGTGCCAAGCCAACGATTTTTTACACTGTGTATACCCGCAATGTCATGCATATTAGATTTGCAATGTGATTGGGTACTCTGACCGTGGCTGACTCGTGTTATGATTTGTAGAAGTTAAAGTCACTTGGTAAGCTTTGTGGTCATGGTCAGTGGCACATGCCAACTTTGTCAAGACATTACGCACAATAGCCATACGAAGCCACCAGTATTCTACCCTTTATATACCTGCATGGTCATTCCCATTATATCTGCACTATGGTTGGACACTCTGACCGTGGCTGACTTGTGTTATGGTTCGTAGAAGTTAGAGTCACTTGGTAAACTTTGTGGTCATGGTCAGTGGCACATGCCAACTTTGTCAAGGCATTGCGCACAATAGCCACACCGGGCCACCAGTATTCTACCATTTTTACACCTGCAACATCATGCCTAGTACATCTGCACTGTGATTGGACACTCTGACCATGGCTGACTCGTGCTATGATCAATATAAGTAAAATTCACTTGGATACATTTGTGGTCATGATCAATGGCACATGCCATCTTTTTTCAAGGCATTGTGCACAATAGCCCCACCGAGCCACCAGTGTTATACCTTGTTTATACCTGCAAGGTCACGCCCAGTATATCTGCACTGTGTTTGGACACTCTGACCGTGGCTGACTCGTGTTGTGATTTACAGCTGTTTAAGGTACTTGGTAAAATTTGTGGTCATGGTCAGTGGCACATGCCAATTTTGTCAAGGCATTGCGCACAATATACACACCAAGCCGCCAGTATTCTACCTTGTGTGCACCTGCAATATCATGCCTAGTACATGTGTACTGTGATTGGACACTGTGATCGTGGCTGAATCGTGTTATGATCAATAGAAGTAAAAGTCACTTGGATACATTTGTGGTCATGGTCAGTGTTACATGCCAACTTTGTGAAGGCATTGCACACAATAGCCACACCGAGCCTCCAGTATTGTACCTTGTTTGTACCTACAAGGTCATGCCTAAAACATGCACACTGTGATTGGACACTCTGACCATGGCTGACTCGTGTTTTGATCAATAGAAGTAGAAGTAACTTGCATACATTCGTGGTCATGGTCAGTGGCATATGCCAACTTTGTCAAGACATTGTGCACAATAGGCACACTGAGCCACCAGTATTCCACCTTGTTTGCATCTGCAAGATCATGCCTAGTACATCCGCACTGTCATTGGACACTCTTACCGTGGCTGATCCGTGTCATTACTTGTAGTAGTTAAAGCCACTTGGTAAAGTTTGTGGTCATGGTCAGTGGGTTATGCCACCTTTGTCAAGGCATTGTGCACAATAGCCACACAGAGCCACCAGTATTCTACGTTGTTTGAACATGCAAAATCATGCCTAGTACATCTTGTCAGAAGAATGGAATGAATGGGAGCGGGAAGAACAGAAGCAAGCAGAAGCAGTCGAGCATGCAGGAGCTCGGTAGCGCACTTACAGAAGCAGAAAGGTGCGTGTAGATCCAAGGAGTTAGTCGCAGAGCCTTTAGTAGGGCGAGGCGGCGGGGCTACAAGGCAGACAAGAGAAGAGAAGATCAAGGCGAGTGATGCGATGAGGCTGAGCGAATGATTGAAAGTGACGAGGCCAAGAGCCGTGAGGAGAGAGTGGTGAGCGAAAGATGACAGAGGCGAGCAGAGCGAGAGCACGGTGGAAAAGCCGCGGAACCAAATGGAACAGGATGGATAGATTTGTTCTGGTTAGCTTTTGCAAGGGAATGAACGTCCTCATTATATCCAACAGAACAGGGGTAAACGGCTTCTTTCCGCTGGCCAAACGCGGGTGACAGATTTATCACTTTACTACGGGATCACTTGACGTGTCGGTTCAAACAGTCATGAGATCGGAGAGCTGGTGAGTCAAGGTGGTTCTGATGATACTATAACCTTCTCGAGGCTCAGATTTACCAAGAGGTGGGAGGAGTGAGTCTGGTTATTACTGTATCTCCAACACATCTGCACTGTGATTGGACACTCTAACCGTGGCTGACTCGTGTTATGATTCATACTCGTTTAAGGTACTTGGTAAACTTTGTGGTCATGGTCAGTGCCACATGCCCATTTTTTCAAGGCATTGCGCACAATAGCCATGCCAAGCCACTGGTTTTTACCTTTTTTATACCTGCAAAATCATGCATATTAGATGTACGCTCTGATTGGGCACTATGACCGTGGATGACTCGTGTTACGATGCGTGGAAGTTAAAGTCACTTGGTAAACCTTGTGGTCATGGTCATTGGAGCATGCCAACTTTGTCAAGGCATTGCGCACAATAGCCACACCAAGCCACCAGTATTCTACCTTGTTTATACCTGCAAGATCATGCCTAGTACATCTGCACTGTGATTGGATACTCTGACCGTCTCCGACTCATGTTACGATGCGCAAAAGTTAAAGTCACTTGGTAAACTTTGTGGTCATGGTCAGTGGCACATGCCAACTTTGTCAAGGCATTGCGCACAATAGTCGTGCCAAGCCACCGATTTTTAACCCTGTTTATACCTACAAGGGCATGCATATTAGATGTACTCTGTGATTGGACAGTGTGACCGTGGCTGACTCGTGTTATGATTCATAGCCGTTTAAGATACTTGGTAAACTTTGTGGTCATGATCAGTGGCACATGCCAGCTTTGTCAAGGTATTGCGCACAATAGCCGTGCCAAGCCACCAGTATTCTACCTTGTTTGTACCTGTAAGATCATGCCTAGTACATTTGCACTGTGATTGGACACTCTGACCGTGGCTGACTCGTGTTACGATACGTAGAAGTAAAAGTCATGCCTAGTAAGTCTGCACTGTTAGCCATGGTCAAAGTGTCCAATCACAGTGCAAATGTACTAGGAATGATCTTTCAGGTACAAACAAGGTAGAATGCTGGTGGCTTGGTGTGGCTATTGTGCGCAATGCCTTGACAAAGTTAGCAAGTGCCACTGACCATACCACAAAGCTCACCAAGTGACTTTAACTTCTACGAGATGTAACACAAGTCAGCCACGGTCAGAGTGCCCAATCACAGTTCAGATGTACTAGGCATGACCTTGCAGGTATAAACTACGTTAAAAACCGGTGTCTTGGCACGGCTATTTTGCGCAATGCCTTGACAAAGTTGGCATGTGCCACCGACCATGACCACAAATGTATCCAAGTGACTTTTACCTCTACTGATCATAACACGAGTCAGCCACGGTCAGAGTGTCCAATCACATTGCATATGTACTAGGCATGATATTGTAGGTACAAACAAGGTAGAATACTTGTGGCTCGGTGGGGCTATTGTGGGCAATGCCTCGACAAAGTTGGCATGTGCCACTGACCATGAACACAAAGTGTACCAAGTGACTTTACATTATACGAATCGTAACACGAGTCAGCCACGGTCAGAGTGCCCAATCACATTGCACATCTAATATGCATGACCTTACAGGTATAAACAAGGTGAAAACCGGTGGCTTGGCACGGCTATTGTGCGCAATGCCTTGACAAAGTTGGCATGTGCCACTGACCATGACCACAATGTTTACCAAATACCTTAAACGGCTATGAATCATAACACGGGTCAGCCACGGTTAGAGTGTCCAATCACAGTGCAGATATACTGGGCATGACCTTGCAGGTATAAACAAGGTAGAATACTGGTGGCTCGGTGTGGCTTTTGTGCGCTATGCCTTGACAAAGTTGGCATGTGCTACTGACCATGACGTCAAATGTATCCAAGTGACTTGTACTTCTATTGATCATAACACGAGTCAGCCACAGGCAGAGTATCCAATCACAGTGCAGATTTACTAGGCATGATCTTGCAGGTACAAACAAGGTAGAATACCGGTGGCTTGGTGTGGCTATTTTGCGCAATGCCTTGACAAAGTTGGCAAGTGCCACTGACCATGACCACAACTTTTACCAAGTGACTTTAACTTCTACGAATCTTAACAGGAGTCACCCAGAGTCAGAGTGCCCAATCACAGTTCAGATGTACTAGGCATGACCTTGCAGATATAGACAAGGTAAAACACTGGTGGCTTGGCACGGCTATTGTGCGCATCACCTTGGCAAATTTGGCATGTGTCACTGACCATGACCACAAAGTTTACCAAGAACCTTAAACGGCAATGAATCATAACACGAGTCAGCCACAGTCAGAGTGTCCAATCATAGTGCAGATATTTTGCGCACTGCCTTGACAAAGTTTTCATGTGCCACTGACCATGACCACAAATGTATCCAAGTGACTTTTACTTCTATTGATCATAACACGAGTCAGCCACTGTCAGAGTGTATAATCAAAGTGCAGATGTGCTAGGCATGAGCTTGCAGGTGCAAACAAGGTAGAATACTGCTGGCTTGGTGTGCGCAATGCCTTGATAGTGTTGGCATGTGCCACTCACCATGGTCACAAATTTTAACAAGTGACTTTAACTTCTACGAATCGTTACACAAGTCAGCCACGGTCAGAGTGCCCAATCATGTCAACTGGCCTGAGGCAAACGGACTAGAAAACAGGGCCCACACAATAGCACCTGCCGTCCGCTCCTAGCATTTCAGCTAGGAGAAGATATCACCCTCAGGATCACGGTTCCACACTGAGCAGTTCATAGGCAATCACTTGCTAGCAACTGTGTCCACTTAACACTTGGTCACTTTCGCGCGAGGTGCTAGTCAAAGACTAACTCCTGGGGCTTAGACCAACCAGTGTCTTCTTTATACTGTTCCTCAGTTGGACAACTCTGTGAGGAGCATCTAAGGCCAGATTGTGTAATTAGAATGAGGAATGAGCCTGGTACATATAGTCCTAGGCCTGGCTTCTAAGGTGTGTGGGCAGTGACACTTTTGGGGTGGTCACTCCAAACCACCTCACCAGTCCGCCAATTGGCGCATCCACTGACCGCCAAGTGGCGCACTCTCCTCATGCATGGAGAAATGTCTAAGAAACTTCCCCTGTGCTAGAAGGTCAAAAAACCTCCTGCGCACATCAAGGCTCGATCGCAGGACCTGTTGTCCCTAAGTCCAACATGCTATCCGTTGCGCTACACTTCTGGTGTCTCGCTTGGACTTGCACCACGAACAAGGTTTGGGGGACTTACTCCAAGGGAGCAGTGCATGCCCAACCTGTCCGTCAACCCATAGCAGTGGCCATGGGGCATAGAAGAACAACAATCTCTCCCTTGCACCGTAGGCCACCTGCTGTGGTAGTTTTCTTCGGCATGAACCTGTAGCTCTAGGTTGTGTTTGTGCATGTCAGTTTTCTTGGTCTTTAGTTCTCATCTCTTGCATCCACCATGCCGACTCCTCGAGCACCTGCAACATGCAAGTCGCTGTCTAGCGGCTTTGTCAAGAAGTCCGCAAGCATTTTCTTGGTTGCGACGTGCTCCAGTTCCACGACACCCTTGGCGATAAGGTCACGTGAGTAGTGGTACCGAATATCGATGTGCTTTGTACGCCGGGAGATCATGTCGTCCTCTGCCATAGCCATGGCACTTTGGTTGTCGATGCGGATGACCGTTGCCTCCTCTTGTGGTGCCTTGATCTCATCAAGCAAACTGCGAAGCCACTGTGTTTCCTTGCAAACTTCGGAGAGTGCAATGTACTCCGCCTCAGCAGTAGAAAGCGAGACGCAGTCCTGCTTCCTGCTTGCCCA
>SZWC01021104.1:8566-24961 GCA_023375785.1 Penium margaritaceum
CACACACACACACACACACACACACACACATGTATATGTAATGCCAAAACCATTTGGCATGGTGAAATTGGATTTTTCACCGTGTTAAGGCTGAAAGATTGTTGTGTCAGGCCCTAACGTATGGGGCATACAAGTGTATACCCAAATTGCTTACCTCAAGGCATACCGCCACCGGTTGTTGTCAGGTTGGGTACCCAAAAGCCAAGGTTTTGATGCCTTGTATGTTGTGTCGTTGGGTCTCTTCATCATAGAATTGCACTACAGTGTGTAGGCTATCGGAAATTGCTACAAGATATCCATATCTTCTAACTGATACATGAAATCAGTGCTTGTGTACTCATTGGTACCATCTGAGAGCAACAATTGTAGATTCTGGTTTCTTTGCATCTCCACCATTGCATGCCACTTGAAGAAGTAGATGGGAGCCTCATCCCTTGTACGCACAAGGTAACTCATCATAAATCAGGTTGTGTGAAAGAGAAAGTGTATGAAATAGGAAAGAATCAAAACTCATGGAAGTTAGAAGTGGCCAGTACATGCTTGTCTGAACCAACTTCATCTATTGACTGACATCACACTTGAAGACAGGAGGAAAGATTTGTTGTGATATGTTTCATGAACGTAATCCTTCCACGAATCTAATGCATCCTTTCTATTATTCTTGATGTTGAGGGAGTTGAAAGGTGTCTACTTGTGCATGAATTGCACAAGGTGTTTTTCAATGCTCTCCACACATAAAGGATTGATCTCAAGAGAGCACACACTCTCACAAGTTTGCTAGAATGGTGAAACGTTTTATGCCACGCGGGCAGTCCACTCCAGAGAGTTGGTGGGTTCTAGCCACTACGAAAGGAGACTGGGTTTCCTGCAAAGCTATTACACTAAAGACAAGCTTGATCACATTTTGTTGTAGCAAATGGCTTTGGTGAATGTATTATCCTTAGACATCTGACAATGTGGTATATTATCTGTTGTTGATGATGCGTACCAATCTCTTCATTAAGTGTCAAAATGATATAAGACTCACCGCAATCTTATATTTGTAGGGCATGTCTCTAAATGTGACATGAGCTCCCTTGTACCCAGTCAAACCCCTTTCATTTCACAAGAACCGAAACTTGCTTGTTGTTGGAAAAATGGCAAAGCCTTGTCACAACGGAAGACATTTTTGGAGACATGACTTGTCAACAGTGATGAATAAGGTAATCCAAGTATCAAGTTACCACATGTAGGTAGACCGAAGTAGTAATACACTTTCTATCCCTACAAGCTTGACCACTGATCATGTATACTCGCATGCCTTGCCTTTGTCTCTTTCTTCACTCTCAACATCCTTCCCCTTCCTTTGATTCCACTCTTCTTTTCCTCAATCGTTCTTCTTCTCATTCTTTTCCGAGCCACTCCCTTCTTTGTATTTCTACTCTCCTCTCATATATTTCCAACATTGTATGACATTTTTTTCCCTTTCGTCTTGCAACATGAGCTGATTATTGCAGGTTGTGACAAGGGCTATTGGCCAGTTGAGTTGCACCTGCTTGTGTTTGGATCTGATTGGGTAGACTAGTTTAAGGAATCCAACATCCTCATACGTTGGCTCGTCTACGATGGTGATGTTGAGTAGACACCTATGGTGACACCTTCATGAGAGGCATTTGAGAGAGTGCGCTCATCCTTATTTTCCAAGAGGTGGTCAAGTTCTTTAGCGAGGAACCAATTATCAGCATAGGACTCTGTTAGCCTTGTTTTGTGCTTGTATCTTAGCACTTTGTGCATATCATCCCATACTCCAGTCAAACCCTTTAGGAGGAAGGTCACAAAGTCTATTTCTAAAATTGGAGCATGATTCACTACGATATTTTTGCAAAGTGGCTTTGCCTTGTCGAAGTCTCAATGTAATTGAAAATATAGAGGCTGATGTGCGACACCTTGGTCAAGAGGTGGATCTTGAAGGTGGATTTATCAGACTTGTAGTTCCTCCACAAGTACGACCATACATCATTGATATGATCTACAGTTATCTCAACCTTGTGTTGCTTGCTAGATACGAGGGTTTATTTTCCAAAACCATGAATGTAGCTTTGTTGTGGTCTTTAAACTTACAAACCATTGGAGATAGTGACCATGGTGGTGGAAGAGAGTACGACACACTGTACAACTTACAAATGCTGTGAATCTGGATGAATTTTCTGAATTTGTGCTCCAACTCTTACATGTTCTGTTTGTTGAACTTGTCAATGGAGATCTTCTGTAGCTGTAGAGATTTTTTACATTAGGGCATGGTGTGATCCACGCAGTCAAAACATTTTCTTTACGTGGCATCGTAAGCCCTTGTGTGGAATTGTAATGTATTTTAATGGCTGGATTTGGCTAGAATATTGGCATCGTTGTAGCTACTGTTGCTCAAACTGACAGTACCACATGGAATGGTAGCACACATGCCTGATTAGGCTGCTAAAACATTGTTATGGGTGATACCATTGGATTAATTTGAGGCTATCATGGACCTAATCCATGGGTAGGTGCTCTAGGTTGTGATTGTAAAGGGATGGCTAGGTAAATGCCTTGTGGAGGGTTTTCTTGAGGTAGATGCACAGATGAATAGAGGTATAGTTAATCGGCTCCAATTCATACACTCCACAGTCAGTGTATGAAAAAGTGCAATCCTTAATTCATGGATTTCTAAAAAACCGTAAGCATGAATGCATGTCACTAGAGCCCACATAGACATTCCTTGTCAAAAATTGGAAGAATGAATGTATACTAATGAAATAGAGAAGTTTTGGAGAAAAACAGTTTTCAATTCGCTGTTCACTTCCCATACCACATTTGCGTACACGGTTTTGAGGGTAATGTAATTGGTTATATGTGGATGAGTGACACTGGTTGCCACGATATCTATGGCCATTTTTGGTATAGCTATTGTTAATTTTACGCCAACCCTTCTTGAAACCAAGGTAGATATTGTTGTGAATGTGTGATATGGACTTATTGAGAAGCTCATGTTGCATAAGTAAATAGATTCTTATTTTTTTGTATACGATGGATAACACCAATTTTTGACCAATTCAAAAGCTAGGAGCATAGAAGAAGGTTGTCAAAGACAAAAATTGGCACATGTAGGCTTACTACCTTACCTTCCACTGTTATAGAGCTTGCATGGAGACACAATATTACATCAAGCCATTCCTCGTCATTATTAGTGACCACACATCCATCCAACTATTGAAGATTGCCGACGACATGTACGCATCGTGAGGCAGCAAGGAAATTTCCAGTGTGGGTCTCGAGGATGCGAGGATGATAACCGCCTTTGTGACATCCACAATGACTATAGAGATTCTCCCCATGCAATTAGTCCTTGGTGGGAAACAACACGGCCCATTCCATGTGGCAAGCACATTGTAAAGGCTACCGAGGGCAAGTAAAACCTAATATGCACCCCATCCCCTTGGGCGGACTTTGAAACAAAGAAAGAGTGGGTGCAAAAAATCATTGTTCCATATTACAAAAGGACTTGCGCAACACTCGGTATCAAAGAGGGCAAGGATTCCCTTTTCCTTGCCCTCGACACTTGGCGTCCGTACTACAATGTATATTTCTAGATCTTATTCAAGGACAACTTGAGGGATGCACACGGTACATGCAAATCGTGTACATACCTGTAGGATGCACAAGAAAAGCTCAACTTGTGGATGTCAACATCATCTGCCAGCTGAAAAAGAAGGTGGAAGAAATGTTCATGGTGTAGTGTGCCGAGCATAGCCATGAGGGTGGTAGCATGCATATTAGCATGAAAGAAATCAAGGAACTTGTGTGTGCATGGTTGTATGATGTGTGGTAGTACATTCCGAACGAGGAGCTCATGGTGGGAAACACATGGGCTTGCTGTCACATCATGCGTATGTTTGATCCGGCAAGCTCAAATGCATTATTTCAATGTTTGGTTCTTTGAATTCAAAATTTGTACGGACTAGGACAATGTTTTTTCTTCAGAACTTCGAGTAACAAGCATACAAAGAAAATGTCTTTGGTGACTTGCAGACAGTGTTTTGTGAACATGAAGTTTTGTTGAATGGATTTCCTTAGAAAACAAGTCATCGAGCAACACAAAATGTGTGTGCAACAGAATAAGACAGTACCACACACCCAAAATTGAAAGAACATGCGTAGACCCTTAAAAATAGTAAATTATTTTTCAAAATATTAAGCATATCCTATGAATCAGTTAAAAAAACCAATGAAAACCGATGACAACGTAAAAGACTCATATTGGAATCAAGAATCAATAGGATATGATGGAAACAGATGTGACATGCCATGGGCACATAGTGGAAGATCTTAGGTAGGATGTCTCTAGTACTAGGATCTTTTCGGAGAAGGTGGTGTTTAGGATGTACAAAGTGCTAGTCAAATTGGATAATCGACAATCCTTTCTACCATTTTTTCTCTTTTGATGTTGAGAGATCGAGTCCCCTGAATAATAAGTGATACATTCTATGGAGAGTCAAGAGTTGTTATGAAAAATGATTATATAGGATAACGGGCTGTTTTAGGGGATCTATCATGTGTTCTTTGTATGACATGAATAGTAGGACAATATTCTTCCCCCAAACCTATAATCTGACCAAGTTCAAAGCACCCTTCACCCCCATCCAAGTGGCTAGGCAATGGATGGAGGTGAAGGGTGCTTTGAACTTAGTTAGAGTATAGATTTGGTCACATAAAAGACAGTGAAGTGCCTTCGAGAATGAAGGCCTTATAATTAGGACGTGTTTCACGGAAAGATAGAGTAAAGCCATAAGGTCCTCGAGGGCTCTTTGTTGTGCACAAATAAGAGGGCATATGTGAAGTAATACTGGTTGAATAATGAATAAGATGAAGATCGAATGGTTTTCCATTTTCTTTGAGTATGAATTGATTGAAGACTACACAATATTGCACTAGTTCTTTGAAGAGCACTTAGGGGGTTGGATTGTGTTGAGTGAAGCGATTACTGCGCTGGTGCCAAGCTCCGATATGGTAAAGATGGTACTGCGTTCGGAGCACTGTATGGAAAGTTACGGATTTTACGGTGGATTCCCGGGTCCACGTTGACTGGGAATTTCCTTCCGTACAAGCCAGACAGATTCTGGCATCCAGCCCTGGAGTAGCCTAAAGGGCTTAAAACATACTATACTGTGCTGGCATGCGCAAGAGGCTCGCGCATGCCCCTAAGCTGGCTCCAGGAAGAGGAGAGCTACTTGCTGCACAGTACTGCACAGCCACCTTGGTCAGGGAGTCCTGTAGCTGACTGGGCAAGCATCATGCACCCTGAACATGAGGCTTCCATTACATCAACAGCCTCATGCATGGAGCCAAGGCCCCTTCTACCAACATGGGCCAATCCGATGCAAGCTTCAGGAGGATCCTGGTCGACGGATCTGATGCAACACCATGGCGAGATCAACGGTCATCACAGGAAGGCCTGAAGGGCAAGCAACCTCCTGAGAAGCTGCACCTGAACACCTGAAGAAGCTTCCTCAAGGAGGAAGCTTCTCCCTGAATCTGCTGAGGTGCCAGGAACAAACCTTGTACTATAGGAAGCTTCTCCTGAAGGAAGCTTTCCTATTCCAGGAAAGGAGAGGGAGCAGACCTGAAGCACCTGAAGGAAGCTTCTCCTTCATGTGGTCAACTTGCCAAGACCTCAAGTATAAAAGGCGAAGGTCCTGCCATTTCTCAGTATCCCAGCATCGCCAGTATCATCACTCCAACACCACGTGCAAGGCTCCATGCCTTAGCACCAGAGCACCTTCAACCAAGATGTTGCTGGAGTTCCTTCCAAGACCCCTATAAGCCTGGCACTTCCGTGCCAGCCTGGGTGGAGGACGATGCTGGTGATCCCTCCAGGATCGCTGTAAGCCTGGCAAGCTCTGCCAGCCTGGGAGGAGGTCAATCCCTCCAAGGCCCCTGTAAGCCTAGCAAGGCCTGCCAGCCTGGGAGGAGGACGCCCTGACATCCTGAAAGCTGTTCACTGTTGCGACGGTGGCTGTGCCGAGACCCTTGCTCTGACGGCCTTGATGGCCTAGAAAGGTGTTGCGCCCCAGTTTAGGGCCAGGAGTTATGTCAGAGCACACCGCTGAGCTGTTTTCATAACTGTTGTTCCTTGTACAATACTTGTACTTTTAACAAGATTCAACTCTATAATTCTTGCTTGCGCTAGTTTCTCAACAGAGTGTACAAGGCATGCTTGCTGGGCATAAAAGATCCTACGGCAACAGGGGACCCCCTTGCTGCATCAGAGCACGCGGTGGCTTTGTCGCTGCAAGCTAAAAAAAACCAACATGATATCAGAGCAGTAGGTTCTTTGTCCAGCCAGTGTTGTTGCAACAGCAGCAGCAGCAGCTATAGCAGCAACACTATGGATTAGTGAAGCAATCCTTCACCATCCCTGTACAAGCTTGAGGAGGAGCGACGTTCGCCTTCTCCTAAGCGTGCAACAGGACGGACATTTGGGTCGTGTGGCTTCCACAAGACAGAGAGCATACCATGTCTAACATGGTATTATAGCACTAGGTGGTGCTCTCAGCAATTTGTAGCAACAGTAACAATAGAATACGTTGGTGGTGGAGACGTTCTCCACCAGCCCTGTACAAGTGCTAAGTCAGAGGCCGAGGTGACGCCACTTCACGCGCGTGAGCGGCGTTCCACCTGCACAGAAGCACGAGCAACATGGAAGAGGAGAATGCTTGGTCAGCTTCTCCTTCATAATCAGTGTTGCGCGAGTTGCACATGGGCCAAGAACAAAGGTGCCATGTCGCAGACCACGCACAACACCAAGCAACAAAGCCACAACGTTTGGCCAAGGAGGCACAACAACCAGAGCAACAAGAAGCAGCGGCATGTCACGTCGTGGCGCATGAGGTGGAGGCGTTGAGGCAACAGATTTCTGCTGAAGAGCTCCTTCGTGAATAGGAGCAGCTGACCCATGCAGCTCAAGCATTGCAGACGCACAAGTTACAACAGTCACATGCGACTCAAGCAGCCCAAATCACACAACTTCAGTAGTAGCTGGTATGGGTTCAGCAACAACAGCTTCAACAGCAACAGCTTCAGAACCAGTAGCAATAACAGCAGCAGATGCAGTGGTAACAGGGTTCACACGTATCATCTACACATCTGCCTCAAGCAAGCCATCCTCCACTCATGCAAGGAGCCTCATCTCCACTGGTGCAACCATCTGAACCACCTCGAGGAGGCGTGTCACCGACGTTTGTGGCTGAGCGACCACAACCTACACAGATTGTACCACCCATGACACAAGCGCAGCATGTGCTCCAAGCACCAGTGCTGCATGCTTTTGCAGCCCAAAAAGGACCCGTACATGCTGGAGGAGCGGTTTCACCGCTTCTTGCAACTCCTATGGAGATGGAGTGGTCTAGCCCATGTCGGAGACATCAGATGTCTCCTTCCGTGAGGTGCAGAGCAGACATCCAAGGTGATGGTCTACGTGCACAAATCCATGAAGAGGAGAGCACGATGGAGATGGAGAACAGGGGTGCTGATGGTGCACCTTCTCATTGTCCATCCGTGCCACCAAGTCTGCCCATGAGCTTGGAAGACAGCTTCCATGTGGCAGAGCCAACGCTAGGAGTTGAAGAGCCAAGGCGTTTGGCGGAAGAAGCGTTTTACACGCTTCAAGCAACCACCGCACGTCAAGCTTATGAACGTGCAATGGAAGACTTGCGGCAACAGTTGTTCCATGTAAAACTCACACTTCTCCTTTTGGAAGGGGAAGCGAAAGCAACATGAAGCCCAAAATTTGAGGCTTCAACACCAGCTGAACCAGATTGAGGAGGAGATGCAACAAGAAATCCACGTGTCATCAGTGTAAAAGCTAGTAACAGGTGTGCAACTACCGCAAGCTGGAGTGGCATTGGTCATACCACAAACGGTCACGCTAGCACCGGTACTATTGTAAGCATCTGCGTGCAACGACATTGCGTAACAGTTCAAGGCACAACCATCAAGTGCTTTGATGACACGCGGAGCAGGACCACTTGGTACTGTTTCTCACATGACAGAAGGAGGAAGTGCTTTCACAGATGGAAGCACGATGACTCACCAGCAGATAAGTGCACATAAGCTCCTTTGCCAACATGAGCAAGAGATGTGTGCAACTACATTTGCACGCATCTCTCAGATGCAACCATGGGTGGCTTGACCGCAGCAGCTGTACAATCACATGTGCCAAGGGGAGCCATACCAAAGAGCGCAAGCACCATTGCTATCGAAAGTCACATCTGCTCCTTCATCGTCAGAGCTTGTCATGTCTCGAGCGATGCCATCAGCCGCATCTGCACTTGGAGGCGTGCAAAGCAAGCAACGGTGGCCAATGCAACACCGGACAAGGCAGTGGGACAACGGCCGGAACTTGCAGCTCCGTAAGCAAAGCCTTTGGCTTGTCCAGCAACCGTGGACACGGCGTAGTGTCAATGTTTGGCACAAGCACTTCGCCCAGTCCAACCTTGCTTTTCCCCATCACGCGAGGAAAGCACATCAGTAACTTCAAAATTTGCAGCCACGGCAATCAGAAAATTTGCAACAGATCAACAGGAATGGATGGATCGCACATCTGCCAAGCTCTACACTTGAGCAAGGCAAAAGTAGCGAGCTGCCCTGGAGGATGCAGACAAAGCTCCCCGAGAACAGAAACCATGCAAATCATGCCACTTTCTACAGCTCTCAGAACGAGCTACGAGGAGCAGCATTCCGACGTGAAGAGCATCACAGCTCTCAACGATTCGACATGTCATCGGCAAAAGAGACGGCAAGGTGGAAGCAACAAATCAGCTCACCACCATCGACCAGCAAGTCAGCGGCGCCAACACAACGGCGACAAGGCTGAGTGTTCCAGTAAAAACTCAATTTCTGTGTTCCGCATCTCCACTTCCCACCTTTTAGCTCGGATCAGGCAGTAGAGGAAACGAAAGAGGAGGAGGAGGAGTGAAAGGTCCTCGACCGACCTCGAAGTAGCCTTTGCAAAAAGAGCAAAGCTACGTTAAAAAAATCATGCCGAGTCGGCAGGTGGTTGCAATAAGCCCACCTCTTGGCAGGTGCATGCGTGATTCCTGCCGTGTCGGCAGGCTGTTGTAGTAAGCCCACCTCGGGAAGGTGGCATGCATAGTGGAGCTTTGCTCCACGACCAACGTTCCTGTCGTGTTGGCGGGTGATGGCAGTAACCCAACTTTATCAAGAGGTGGCATGCAAGTTGGAATCATGCTCCATGATTGCAATAAGCTCACCTCGTGGAGGCGGCATGCGTGACGGAGCAGCATTCGAGAGACAGGAGCCGGTGGAGAATATCACGCTCAGATCAATCGTGTGGCAGCAGATGTGTGGGGCCCTGAGCACAACCGTAATGATCCGGACTCTCACCAATGAGGGGGAGGGAGGTCACTGTCGGACCTTGCCTCAGCTCGCCGCTCGCCGCGATGGCGAGTGGCGACAGCAAGCCTGCCGCGGCGGTAGGCTCAACCACATCAAATACCGCGCATCTACTCTCCTAATTTTGTCTCGTTCAACATAGCCAGAATTGTTGGAAGGAGAGCGCTCCATCAACAACGGCAGCAGAGTTGCGTTCTGCAATTGCAGAGAAGAGCCTGGCAGCAGTTATTGCTGAAACGATTTGCAGCAGTTTTATTCGTAGCTGTTTTTTACAAGAATGGATCTCACCACTTTCGGGCCAGGTTGTCGGCGCAGTCCTGTGATGACGTCATCAACGCCGCCGACCACCGTCCAGCTCGAGGAGCTGCGACAGCCGCGCGCGAGTGGCGACTTTGGAACGGCGAAAAAAAAAGAAAAAGAAAGAGGATGGGACCGCTCGCTCTTGCGAGCGAAACGCCCCCCCCAGAGTAGGCCAGCTCAGCGGCTGGCTGGCGAGCGAGGGAGAGGGGGAGGTCCGCGACGGACCTCGCACCAGCTCGCCGCAATGGCGAGCTGGGCCAGCGAGCCCTGCCGCGACGGCAGGTTGGACCGCGGCAGGGGACTGCCGCGATAGCGGCCTTGGCCGCAACCAGCTGCCGCGTCGGCAGGGGCCCTCGCACAGCCCCACGATGTGGCGGAGAGCGAGGGTGAAGGCCAAGGGGCGATCGCGACAGACGGGCCCACGCGAGCGGGCCATACCAGCTGCCGGGCAAGAGGACAAAAAGGAAAGAAAACAAGAGGCAGGTGTTGCACGCAAAGCGTGCATAGGGTTACATTGTAACCGAGCAAAAGTATTCATATTAGTATCTCTTAAGAGGCTAAATAATTGCCCGCAATCTGGACCACATAATGGAAGGTTTGCCATGAGACTTTACCTCGTCCGTGGAAGCCAAAACTGGTTGTAAATGGACTGCCAAACTGTCACCCGCATTCGTTCAAACTATTTTTTTTTGGTTGGCCCATTTGTGCTCTTAAACATTGTGTATGGTTTGGGCGAACTCTTCTTAAATTGCTTCGAGCTATGCTGGATTTATTCCAGCCTGTGTGGATGTAAAAGCGAAAAAGAAATAACCAAAAATTGACCGAATGCGCTTGACGATACACCATTATGTAAAACAATTCACCAACATATTGAAGAAAAACCTCTGAATGCATTTCTTCTCGGTCTCTTTTATGAATATAGTTCTATCTGATAATGAATTCATTTATATGAGATGAATATGTTCTTTTATTGTGAACATGATAGTTTCACACGTCTATTATGAACTTCAAAAAAATTATCTTTGACAAATCTGGATGAATTTTGGATGTTTCCTTATGCTATAAAAAATAAGATGACTTAATTATAGTCAGAATTAAATTTATTTACCTACTTCTATAACTTTGGTTGAATTTATTTTCTTTCATATGCATGTTCACCCTGTTTGAAGCCGGGTTCACGAGTCTAAAGAGTTTGCCATGACGACCAGTCCCGTGAAACAGGACAGGGCGAGGCCAAGGAGGAGCGACATAGAGGGGAAAAAACAACATTAAATTCTGCTCGCCAGTGGACTCGACGGGCTGGACCCATCCCAACGTACAGTCCTTACCCTTCTGTCGTGGCGTCGGACTTGTCATTCCGTACTATCCGGGGTCTGTCCGGACATCTGGGTCGATGTCCGTGATGGTTTTTTCGCAGGCCGACCTTAGCTGTGCGTCCGGGGACGTGGGGGGCATACATTCCTACAAATTCTTGCACCCTGATTGGTGGATACGTCACGAAAATGACGGATCCACCAATCACGATTTTCTTGAGCATCTTTTGCAATGCGAAGCGATTGTAATAGGGTTACTATGTAACCCAAAAATGGGGAAACAAGTCAGGCGTCAAGGCCATCCGCTCGCCACGGATTGGCGAGGGCAGCCCGACAATCCGCAGACTGGCCAGGAAGCGAACAAAAAAAAAGGAAAACAAAGAGGAGCAACTGGGGGCCGATGAGAAGCGACCTCCTAGTTCGCCGGAAGAAATCGGCGCAACGGCCATGGCGGCCGCCACCACGGACGGCAGCGACCAAGAAGCGCCATCAGGAACCACGCCCTCTAAACAGCGGATACACCGTAGTGACGCGACAGAACTGCGAGAAGGGCTGTTTCTGAGTGGCAGAAACGACCAAGTCGCAAGGAGCTGACTCAAAAACGACCAAGAATCGGTCGTGGAGGGCTGGAAGGGCGCCGACTCTTCCCTAGCCATGGCGCTAGCCTACAGCAAGACCTCCTCAAAGTTAAAAGGAGGTGGAGAAGCTTAGCAGAGTACTTCGAGGGCAGCAGCCTAGCACGACAGGGGGAGCAGTCACTAATGTTGTGGTGTGACTGGAGGCGAAGGACTCTTATACTCCACCGCGGGAGTGCTCACATCGGCGGTCCCGGAAGCGGTCCTAGCATGTGGTCCCTACGGCGGTCCCGCCATGCAGCCGCCACCTCGCACAGGACCGCCCAAACGCACGTGCATGCAAAGCACGGTGCATGCCTTCGAGAAGAGTTGCTTCATCACCAAGCAACCTCAAAGGGTCAAAGTGGTAAGGTGACTCCAACTTCACCCGACAAAAATGTTGGAGACATATGTGTGCTCCAAACCCGAAAAAGACTCTCGATAATCCTCGGCGAAGCAACCGCCAAGCCACATCGTGGTTGTGGCCAGCCATACGCCACCGATAAGATTTTTCAAAAGGGCGTGCATGCCCGAGTGAAACCGCAAATTCCCAATCAAGCGTGAAAAGGCTCCAGAAGCCTCGTTCCAGTCCCTTCTATCGAGGGATAGGGGGATTCTTTTTTTGAGTCGAGCAGACGACGTTCGATCTTCGATGTTCAGGGATTTTTACCATTGACCGAGGCCACGAGTCGGCTCAATTTTCAAGGGCACTCCGAGGTTGAGTCAGTCAATCAGTTTCTCGGGAGCACGCAAGTAGGACACTTTTTTGAATCACCAGTGCACCAATCAAGGGGGAGTGTTGAGTGAAGCGATTACTGCGTTGGTGCCAAGCTCCGATATGGTGAAGACGGTACTACGTTCGGAGCACTGTATGGAAAGTTACTGATTTTACAGTGGATTCCCGGGTCCACATTGACTGGGAATTTCCTTCCGTACAGGCTAGGCAGATTTTGGCATCCAGCCCTGGAGTAGCCTAAAGGGCTTAAAACGTACTATACTGTGCTGGCATGCGCAAGAGGCTCGCGCATGCCCCTAAGTTGGCTCTAGGAAGAGGAGAGCTACTTGGTGCACAGTACTGCACAACCACCTTGGTCAGGGAGTCCTGTAGCTGACTGGGCAAGCATCATGCACCCTGAACATGAGGCTTCCACTACATCAACAGCCTCATGCATGGAGCCAAGGCCCCTTCTACCAACATGGGCCAATCCGATGCAAGCTTTAGGAGGATCCTGGTCGACGGATCTGATGCAACACCATGGCGAGATCAACGGTCATCACAGGAAGGCCTGAAGGGCAAGCAACCTCCTGGGAAGCTGCACCTGAACACCTGACGAAGCTTCCTCAAGGAGGAAGCTTCTCCCTGAATCTGCTGAGGTGCCAGGAACAAACCTTGTACTATAGGAAGCTTCTCCTGAAGGAAGCTTCCCTATTCCAGGAAATGAGAGGGAGCAGACCTGAAGCACCTGAAGGAAGCTTCTCCTTCAGGTGGTCAACTTGCCAGGACCTCAAGTATAAAAGGCGAAGGTCCTGCCATTTCTCAGTATCCCAGCATCGCCAGTATCATCACTCCAACACCACGTGCAAGGCTCCATGCCTTAGCACCAGAGCACCTTCAACCAAGATGTTGCTGGAGTTCCTTCTAAGACCCCTATAAGCCTAGCACTTCCGTGCCAGCCTGGGTGGAGGACGATGCTGGTGATCCCTCCAGGATCCCTGTAAGCCTGGCAAGCTCTGCCAGCCTGGGAGGAGGTCAATCCCTCCAAGGCCCCTGTAAGCCTAACAAGGCCTGCCAGCCTGGGAGGAGGACGCCCTGACATCCTGAAGGCCGTTCACTGTTGCGACGGTGGCTGTGCCAAGACCCTTGCTCTGACGGCCTTTACGGCCTTGCAAGGCATTGCGCCCCAGTTTAGGGCCAGGAGTTATGTCAGAGCACATCGTTGAGCTGTTTTCATAGTTGTTGTTCCTTTTACAATACTTGTACTTTTAACAAGATTTAACTCCATAATTCTTGCTTCCGCTAGTTTCTCAACAAAGTGTACAAGGCATGCTTGCTGGGCATAAAAGATCCTACGGCAGCAGGGGACCCCCTTGCTGCATCAGAGCACGCGGTGGCTTTGTCGCTGCAAGCTCAAAAAAACCAACAGATTGTTTGTTTGGATAGTATGAATTATTGAAAGGCGTGCTTCCATTGGGGATTGATTATGAGGATTTTGAGTCATAAAATGGATGGTTAGGACAGGATGAACTGGCACTTTTCTGGAAATCCCTCTGATACTAAGAGGGTGCACTTCCATTGGGCTTCCATTGGGCTTCACGAAAGGATGATGTCCATTTTCCATCTTGTGCGTCATTCAGAGCCATGAGGCATTGAACCCCCAAACCACCTTTCAAGTTGGGGGGACTACGAATGCTAATAGATATAGTAAGAGAAAATAGCTTGTATCTTTCCTTGGCATGGTTGAGGAGAGAAGTTCAAGGAGAGGGGTATTCATCTCATTAAACTGGGCTAATGTCATAGGGTAGAGAGCGTTAAGTAGACACATATAGAATGAAGGTATATGTTAATTGTAATAAATTTGGTGTGAATGGGAGCAAAAAGCTTTGCCTCGCGTAGAGAGACGCATATTGCCTTTGCAAAACCGAGTACCATGTGTGATACGAGGTCAGGTTTGGGAGGAATAGGTGCCCCATATTTTGTAAAAGGGGGATAATACTGGACAGTGTTTTCATAAGGATCTTTGCTAGAATCTGTGATGGATCCCAAAAATTCTCTTCTTCCACCGTGGCGTCCTATAGGCTTGGGCACTTTTCCACAGCTATTGGATTGTAGCACTTGTGGAAAAGCACCCCAAAATGCCTGACAAGCAAGGAAAAATGTGGTAATGTAGAGGCTACTACATATATGACTATGGATTTTTTTAGATTAATTACATTCGTTTTCAAGGAAACAAAGCCCATATTTACTTTGTTTGACATCCAGGGATTCATGTTTTACATAGATTATAAGAATTGAACCTTGTCAACCCAGTTCACTGTGGTCTTGCAAGTTAACGTGCAACCCACATTGTGGAGGAATGGCATTTGGCAAGTGAAAGCCGTGAATGCTTAAGCGGTTCAAACGTATGGAATTGATTAAAAATAAACGTTATTCCATGCACCTCTACTAAGCCCAAACTTGACTCGGTGTCACGCCTGTTTGTTGTCATTGCCATTAGATGTTTTACGAGGCCCTTGTCAAGCGAAAACCTTGATAATCAAAGTTGGTCTTAGTAGGATGCCTGTCGGTGGCTTGTTAATGATAATTATGGCAACCACGTGCAACAATAATCAACAATAATCTTTATGGTTAAGCATCGAGGTACATATTTGCAAAAACGGTATTTGGAATGATGGAACTAGTATGAGTGCAAAGAAAACAGATGCAATGTCGGAAAATACGTTGAGGGAAACCTAAAATCGACAAATCATACATATACCGGACATAATTCGGGCAAAAGGAAGTTGTTTTGTGGATCGACAAACAAATTCAACCAGAGAAATATTTTATCATCCGTTTACCCATCTGAGTTTCCTTCTAGTTCCTTTTTGCCATTTCCTCATTATGCGAGACTGTCTATTGAATGTCTCATTGAATGGAAGCCGGATGGAAGGATCGCGGAGCCTTTTTGTTAACATTTGGCTCACCTTAAATGTGCGATGTAGTAAAATTGGCTATGGGATAGGCGTATATGATAGGTTGTTACAGGGGTATCGTATTGGGATGTATATGCACATTAACCACAACACAAAATAGACATTAGAACGCATCCTTGACATCTGATAGACATGTACTAGTGAAGCAGGTGCATGCTCTTGTCACAATGTTTTTCACTCCGCGTCATTGAGAAACAAAAATGTTGAAGCTGATATGGATTTGCCCTGTGATGAATAAGCATTTCAAGTACTGTTCAATCTGCTCGCGACAGAACCCGGTAGTTTTTGTTGGGAAAAGTGTAATTGTGGAAGAGATTGCATTCCGCAGAACTTACAAATAGCCAATGATGTGCATCCCCGAATCTTGTGCTGGTGACGGTGACCTTGCAGCGGTGGACAAGTTTGTTTTTTTCTTCTTTCTCTGGCTCGAGCCACAACATATCGAACAGGCTTCGCAACGCCACGTCAGCTCGCGAGATGGGCTTTCCCGCCCGCGTCTTCTCTAGTTTGTCGCAATCCGGCGAGTGTGGACCAGTCCCTTCGGATCCGACCCGAAAGCACGGCATGGGGAATCTCGCAGTGGAGTGAAGGGCACGACACACCCGGGATGGATCTGGTGACGTGTGCTGACGTACGTTCTCGTCCCTTCCACGTAACTTGTTGTGGCCAAGTGGATTGGGTCGGGGCCTTCAACTCATTGTTAGCGGGCGAAATCGCAACGGCGTGTTGTCCTTTTCGGAAGAGAGGAAGAGAGCGGATCGAGGAAAGGCAGGAGTGGGGTAGAGGTGGGGGAAGGAAGAGCGAAGGGGCGAGAAAGAAGAGGAAGGGAGGCTTCAGTGGAGGTCTGCAGGCACCCGGGCTTCTTCCTGCTGAAGGATACGGTAAGGGGGAAGGGAGAGAGGGACGGGGGAAAGTGATGGAGGGGGAAAGGGATGGAGGGGGGGAGGAACGGAGTGAGAGACTGCGGGGGAGGAACGGCGCGACGGAGAGGCTTGGGAGAAAAAAGGAGGAAGAGGGGAAGGGAGGTATGGGGAAGGTGGGAGAGGGTGGGA
>SZWC01021106.1:25627-37005 GCA_023375785.1 Penium margaritaceum
AGCATCATGCGATGCCTAGGGTCCATGTCTTCTGTTGTATGGCCCTGTTTGGCATCGTTGACTGTCGTAGGCACTGCCAAGGTTCGTTCAGCCATAACTTCTTGTAGCTATTTTTCTAGCTGATTCTGACCGCAGGGCTGCGTTTGCAACGTCGGTATTATGGTATGGTCCAGTTTTCAGGCAAAACAGACGACGCACGGGTTTTGGGCTGTCGGGCGTCTGGCAGGGCTCACCGAGAAAGCCCTGCCTGCCAGAAAATAGTTCTAGCACTATTTTCTGATTGGCTGGTTAGCTGAGTAACAAGTTTTACACTAGTGGGGGGGGCCTAGAACTTGGAGGGGTTCCCCATTGTTGCTCATTCTTCATTGCTAATCAGTTACTTCCAGTTTTCGGCTGCTTTCTGGCGCTAACACTGGCCCGCGCACTTCTGAGTAACAAACCCAGAGCTTCCAGACTTAGTCTCTAGAGCAGTAGACTGAGGGGGCAGCAGACTTAAGCAACGAGCGTGGAAGCCCGCACGTTGCATCGACAACGCATGCTGCACCAACCTGCTGCCTAGGTTTCTAGCTTGGTATCAGAGCCAGAGCGTAGCAGAAGCAGCAGGAGATTGGCGTACAGGTGCCAAACAACGCCGGTGGACCCCCATACGCACCAGTGCAGGGGAAATGCTGCTGGATTTTTCCCGGCAGCATTGACCCGCCTGGTGGCGGCGTCAAATTTTTTCCCACGGCCACTGGGCCAGGGGAAATGCTGCAGAAATGTTTTGGCAGCACGGACCCCCACACATGACGCGAGGAGGTGAGCGGCAGGCCGCGTCCAACACCTGTGGGCGACAACGCACGCGGCAACGTCACCCAGGTGCAGTTACTTGCACCAGCACGCAGCAGCAGCAGCTTGCAGCAGCGAGAGCCACAGGCAACGGCAACGAGCAGTGGCAGGAGCAGTTAGCAGTGGCAGGAGCAGCCAGCAGCAGCTGCGTGCAGTAGTAGCAGCAGGCAAAAGCTGCAGCTCGCAGCAGCCTGCAGCAGCTCGTAGCACCCTGCAGTAGCAGCAGCCCGCAGCAGCAACTCGTAGCAGCAGCAGCCCGCAGCAGCAGCGAGCAGCAGCAGCGGCAAGCAGCAGCTGCAGCTGCGTGCAACAGCAGCAGCAGGCTACAGCAGCCGCAGCAACAAGCCACAACAGTAACAAGCCGCAGCAGCTGCTGTAGCGAGCTGCTGCCAGCAGCGAGTGCTGCTCCTACTCGCTGCTCGCAGTGAGCGAGCAACGAGCAGCAGCCCGCTGCTGCCAGCGAGTAGCAGCTTGCTGCCAGCGAGCAGCAGCTCGCTGCCCGCTGCCAGCGAGCAGTAGCTCGCTGCCCGCTGCCAGTGAGCAGCAACTCGCTGCCAGCGAGCATCAACCCGCTGCTCGCAGCTGACAGCGGGCAGCTGCCCGTTGTGACAAACGAGGAAGAATAAAAAAAAAGAGCAAAAAACAATCCCCCATCCACTGCTGTAGCAGCTGCCTTCGCTGGTATAGCAGCCCTAGCAGCCGCTGCAGCCCGCAGCAGCAGCAACTACTGTTGTAACTACAGCTGCAGCAGTAGCAGTTGGAGCAGCAGCAGCAGTCGCAGTAGCAGCAGTGGCAGCAGGAACAATAGTAGCAGCAACAGCAGTAGTAGCAGCAGCAATAGCAGCTGGAGTAGCGGCTCCAACAACTGCCACTTCTGACGACAGCATCCCGCTGTTGACATCACTACTGACGTCACTACTGACGTTATCAACTCATAGAAAAAAAACCAAAGGAATGGGGCAAGGGAAGGGGGAAGCAGTCTTGAGGGTGAGAAGAACGTCCACTACCCTCAGCAAGGCGCCACTGCTGACGTCAGCAACCCCAAAGAGAAAAAAAAAGAAAACAAAGGGCATCACACCATGGCTGGTAGCCCCACTGGGGAGGGGTCCTCCTCTGTTGGGGGGACCTTCACCCCCCCTTTCTTAGAGCGGCTCCAACAGTAGCAGCAGCAGCAGCAGCGGAAGCAGCAGCAGCAGCAAGAGCAGTAGTAACTGCAGTAGCAGCAGCAGTAGCAAGAGCAGCAAGAACAAAAGGAGAAGCAAGAGCAGCAGTAGCAGCAGCAGCAGCAGGAGCAACAGCAACAGCGGAAGCAGCAGCAGCAGCAGCAGTAGGAGGAGCAGCGGCGCCAACAGCCCTCTGACGTCGTTGGCGATAACCCTGACCCCCTCGCTGCTCTTCAGCAACGGCTCGCCGCCCTGATGCAGTAGCTTGCGGCACTCCAACCGTTAGTTTCCCAGTCTACCCCCAATGTGCCTCCGTCCTTCCCCCCTCCAGGGTGTGTCAGTCCAACTGTGTCTGCTGCCACGCAATACCTGGCGCAGCACCAGACTCTGCGCCAAATGCAGACTCTGCGCCAGCAGCAGATAATGACTTCCGTCCTTGGCCCCACTCTGGGTGCTGGCCGCAGGCAAAAGGACTTTGAGACGTCGTCGCCGCCGCTTCAGGCCGGCGAGCAGTTCCGGAGCTGGGAGTTCAGCTTCCGCATCTGGGCGCAGGGTGAGGGCCTGTGGGCATACTACACCCTGCCGTATGACGCCTCCCTGGCCGACCAGCTGTATGACGCTGGTCGTGTCATTCGGGCTCTTGTCCCTGTCGCCTCTCCGGCTTCCCGCCTCGCCCTCGAGCCCTTCTTAGGCGACTTCACCGCTGGCCCCACCCTAGACCCTGTAGTTGTGTGGCACATTCTCAATCGTCCCCATTGCCTGTCTAGCAACACTGAGACTAGCCGCCTCCCGCGGGAGTTCAACTCCCCGCACATGGGGGAGATCGAGACGGTCACCTCCTACTGGCAGCGGGCAGATGGCATCCTTCATCGCCTCGGGAAATCTGCCCCACCCCCTTTGGCCGCGCTCCTCATCATCAAACGCGGTGCCACGGAAGCGTACTCGGACGTCTCCATCCACTACCCTCACGACATTCTCTCCACCATGGCGGCCCAGGGCACCCTCCTGCCCTGGGCATACGAGCTCTTCCTCCGCATTGAGAAAGCTCGTCTGGAGTCCCTACTTCAACGCACGAAGGCCGTCGCCTCCCCTGCCGTCGCCTCCATGGCCGTTGCCTCCCCCGCCACAGCTATATCATCATCGTCGGGGAAGAAGAAGCGTCGGACCAAGAAAGGCAAAGGTCAGCANATCGCCTGTCTAGCAACACTGAGACTAGCCGCCTCCCGCGGGAGTTCAACTCCCCGCACATGGGGGAGATTGAGACGGTCACCTCCTACTGGCAGCGGGCGGATGACATCCTTCATCGCCTCGGGAAATCTGCCCCACCCCCTTTGGCCACGCTCCTCACCATCAAGCGCGGTGCCACCGAAGCGTACTCGGACGTCTCCATCCACTACCCTCACGACATTCTCTCCACCATGGCGGCCCAGGGCACCCTCCTGCCCTGGGCATACGAGCTCTTCCTCCGCATTGAGAAAGCTCGTCTGGAGTCCCTACTTCAACGCACGAAGGCCGTCGCCTCCCCTGCCGTCGCCTCCATGGCCGTTGCCTCCCCCGCCACAGCTATATCATCATCGTCGGGGAAGAAGAAGCGTCGGACCAAGAAAGGCAAAGGTCAGCATCAGCAACAGCTACAGTTGTCGACCGAGTCCAGTGCTGGCAGCTCGGTCTGCCACAACTGTGGCCAGCCCGGGCACGGGTGGTACACGTGCCCTCTACCGACGGATGAGGCACGCGTCATCACCACCATGCGTCACCAGCGCTAGCGCCGTCTCGCCTCTGCCACCGTGACTGTCGCCGGCTCTGACACCTCCGCCTCATCCAGCAGCTCCACCACTCCGGTTGCTTCGCCGGTCGCACCGACACCACCGCCGCAGCCGTTGGCGCCGGCGCAGTCCTCCTTCTACCCGGGCTCCGGCGCCATCACCCTGCAGTCCGTCTATACTCCCGTGCCATCCTCCCGCGAGCGCCAGCTGGAGCACTTCATCGCGCTCCAGCTCGGCCTCCCTCGCCCTCCTCCCCAGGGAACTGCGAGTTGCATCACTTCCTCCTCCCCTGTCCAGCCCTGCATGACTGAGACTGAGCTACGGTCATGCCCTATTTCTTTGTCTGTCTGGTTGTCTCTCATGGTCTCCGCTACCCCCTCCCAGGACGACGTTGCTTGGCTTGACGATTGGCAGTCTCGATTCAAACCTCCTTCCACCGTGTCCGCGTCCCTTGCTTGCTGCCATGTGACCGTTAGTGATCTTGCGACTCCGGTCCAGGACCTTGCTGAGACCTGGATCACCGACTTTGGGGCCACGCATCACATGACGGCCTATCGTGAGGCCTTTAGTATGATCGATCCTGAAGGCAATGTTTCCGGTGTCCGGACAGGCTCTGGCCAGGTGTTGCCTGTCCGTGGTGTTGGCGTCGTTCGTTTCCGTGGTCCCTCCGGTGACGTCTTTGTGACTAATGTCCTCTTCGTCCTTGGTCTAGAGCTCAGCCTCCTGTCCTTCATTGCCCTTGACCGCATGAGCATGGATGTTGTGCACTCGCGTGGTGTTGGCACTGTGTCGTTGCGCGTCTTTTGCTCCGATCGCGGCGGTGAGTACCTGGGTGAAGCCACAACCTTTCTCGCCTCCCGCGGAATTCTCCATTAAACGTCCGCGCCTTACACACACGCCCAGAACGGTGTCTCCGAACGGTGGAACCGCACTATGGCCGACGCCGTCCGCACCATGCGGGTCGAGTCTGGTCTCTCCGATGGCTTCTATTTTGAAGTCATGGCCTACATGACCTGGGTCTGGAACCAGATTCCCCACGGTCCCCTTCCCCCCCAAGTCCACACCGTACTAGCATTGGTGCGGTCAGCGAGCTGACCTTTGCCCGACTCGCGTATGGGGCTGCGTGGCCATTGTGTGGCTGCTAACAGGGCAGCAAGCTCGCCCCTCGCGGACGTCCCTGCACCTTCCTCGGTGTCTCTTGTCAGTCCAAGGCCTGGCCCTTCTGGGATCCCTCCCGGTACTGCATCGTTGACTCCCGGGATGCCCTCTTCTTCGAGGACCTATTTCCTCGTGACTTCATTCCCTCCGGCTCATCTGTGTCTATCTCGTCACGTGGGGGAGTGGTGAGTCCGTCCTCCGTCCTTCCGCTTCCGGATGACACGTCCCTCAGTCCCTCTGAGCCAGCAGCCCCAGTCACGTCCGCTGGTCCCTCTGGGCCGGCACCCCCAGTCGCGTCCGCTGGTCCCTCCGGGCCGGAACCTCCAGTCGCGTCTGCTGGTGCCTCCGGGCCGGCACCCCCAGTCGCGTCCGCTAGTCCCTTTGGGTCGACACCTCCAGTCGCGTTCGCTGGTCCCTCCGGGCCGGCACCCCCAGTCGCGTCCGCTGGTCCCTCTGGGCCGGCAACCCCAGTCGCATCCGCTGGTCCCTCCGGGCCGGCACCCCTAGCCGCGTCCGCTGGTCCCTCCGGGCCAACAGCCCCAGTCACGCCCGCTGATCCCTCCGGGTCGGCAACCCCAGTCGCATCCGCTGGTCCCTTCGGGCCAGCAAACCCAGTCGCGTCCGCTGGTCCCACCGGGCCAGCAACCCCGTCTGCCTCCATCAGCCCGACGGACTCAGCGCCGTCACCTGCCTTGCCACGCTACACGCAGGGCCCAGGCGGCAGCCTTCGACCCAGACCGTCGGTGAGCACGCAGACCGTCGCTTCGCGCTCCGTGGCACCTCGATCCCCCGTGGCTCCACATGTCTCCTCCGCTCCCACGGTCGTGAGTGGGGACCCTGGCACCAAGGCCCTCGGCCTAACCACCTCGGCCATCATTGCAAACGTCCACCCGGGTTCAGCACTGGGCTACTTCATACTCCATAATGAGCATCGGTGCGCTGTCGTGGCTGCACTCGTGCGCATCCCACTTGGGGCACGAGATGCACACTCTCTCTCAGTCCGCTCCACAGCACGCCCGGAGGACCGAGACACCCAACACGAGGCACGAGCCTCTCTTGAGGCCGTACATTGGGACGCTGCCTACGCCGATGAGCTCGCAGCTATCCGACAGAACCACTTGTATGACCTCGTCAACCTTCCCCCAGGACGGAAGACCATCGGCCCCAAGTGGGTCTTTCGGCACAAGTGGAAGCCTGACGGGTCCTTGGACAAGTACAAGGCCCGCCTTACACCCAAGGGGTTTGCCCAGATTCCTGGGGTCAATTACGACCACATCTTTGCCCTAGTTGACCTGTTCTCTACTAGCGGACCACTCTTCAGTCTGGTCGCCCAGCATGGGTGGGAGTTGCACCAGATGGATGTGAGTAACGCTTTTCTCCATGGTTCACTGGAGGGTGAGGAGCTCTACATGGTGCAGCCCCCAAGCTTCAACGATGGCACTGGGAGAGTCTGGCGACTGCGCAAGGCCCTATATGGCCTGAAGCACTCGCCTCGGTGCCAAAACCAAGAGATCATCAGAACGCTGCTTCGTGGCGGGCTCCAGCGCAGCACCGCTGACCCCGCATTGTTTGTCAGTCCGCGAGGCCAAACTTTCGCCGCTGTTCTGGTGTACGTCGATGATATGCTCATTGCGTCGCCAGACACGGCTGCCATCCAACGTGTCAAGGATCTGCTGCACGCCGCCTACCAGATGAAGGACCTTGGGTCTGCCAGGGTCTTCCTGGGCATGGAACTCGAGCATGATCGCTCCCAGGGCGTTTTGCACATCCACCAGGCCGCCTATGTGCAGACGCTGTCCACCCGCTTTGCGGAGGACCTACCACTTGTGCCGAGCGCATCCTCACCCATGTCACCCGATGGCCAGGCAAAGCTGAAGAGTCCTGACCTAGCCATTATAGGGGAGCCAGTTGACGTGACCACGTACCTGCGAGTCATCGGGTCATTGATGTTCCTGGCGAGGACGACGCGCCCAGACATCGCGTTCGCTTTCAACCTCATGGACCAGTTCTCTTAGGAGCCGCGTCACCTCCACTACAAGGCCGCGATCCGAGTACTGCGCTAGGTTGTCTCGACTCCTCGGCGAGGTCTCATGTTCCGCCGTCAGCCGTCTGTTGTCGCGGTGGGCTACACCGACAGTGACTGGGCCGGCAGTCCAGACGGCAAGAGTCGCACATGCTGGATCTTTCTGATTGGTGGCACTGTTGTGTCCTGGCGCAGTGGCAAGTAGGGATGCATTGGACGTAGCACTGCTGAGGCTGAGTACGTTGCTATTGGCCCAGGCGCGTGTGAGAGAGTGTGGTTGCGTCGTCTGTTGTCCGAGCTGCGCCAGTCCGTTGCATCCATCACGTTGCATTGTGACAATGAGAGTGCCATGGCCATCACCGACAATGACGGTGTGCATCACACACGCACAAAACACATCAATACTGAGTATCACTATGTGCGTTCGTTGTTGCATGACGTCAGCGTCAGCATCGTGTGGGATGAGATAGCATGGCAGTTGGCTGACTTCTTGACCAAGGCACTGAAGCGCGACTCGTTCACGAAGGCTGTGAGTTCAGTCGGTATGCATCCGTGAGTGACTCTATCTGTCCTTGCTTGCGTCTCTACTTGGCCTGGGGGAGTCTGGTCGTTGACTGTGTCTCTGCCAACACATGTGCACCATGCCTGTGAGTCATGGGGGAGTGTTGGCTTTCGTTCATCTCTCATTGTACTCTGTTGTGTCCTCGCGGCTTGTGTACATCGGCGTGCAGATGACTGATGGCGAGACTTGACCCCGCTGGAGTGCCGCTCGGTGGAGCCTAACAGGAACCGTGTGATTCAAACGCGACCGGAATCAGCTTAAATGGTCAAGTGTAGGCCAAGTTAGAGTTGAGTAAAGGAGGGCGTCCATGGCGCACCTCGGCTAGCCTAGCTCATCGACAGACAAGAGTAGTTACGGGTGAGTCTCGCTAATCGAGCTCACCGAGAGGCCGGCGAGCGAGGCTCGCCGGCTCGCTTCCAAAGCTCGAGGGCAAAAAGCCCCTCGAGCCCCAACACCTGGAATAGCTCACAGTCCGAGTTTTTTCCTAAGCTATGCCAGACGAAAGTATTATCTAAAGACTAAACTAGGTTTGTGAAGGAAACCAGAGCAAGTGAATAGATCAAGCACATGGGCCATGAATCTAGCTTTGGGCCCCACAACGGGCATGGGCTGTGCTGAGGAGAGGGAGACGAGCACGTGGGTGAAGCAACGGAAGAAGTGTCGTGCTAGCNGTCGCCTCCGCTCTCTGCATCAGCATGCCCTGCACACTCATGACCACAAAAGAGGGAAATATATACACAGGAGAGAATTAACACGCCCCCTTGGACATGAGTGTAGCAGGTCTGCAACCGAGCTGTTGGAGTTGTTGATGAAGTGAGGGAGAGGGCAGAGCCTTGGTAAGGAAGTTAGTAAGCTGATCAGTGCCCTTGATGGGGCAGACCAACACAGCGTCTGCGTCGACTGCTTCACGGACGAAGTTATGTTCTACATTGATATGTTTTGTGCGTGGGTGCAACACACCATCATTCGTTGCAATGCGGCGTGCTGCAGAGCTATCACTGTGCAGTGACACGGCAGGCACATGCACTCCCAAATCCTCAAGCAATCTTGCCAGCCAGATTCCCTCACAAGCTGCTTCCCCAAGTGCCATGTACTCCGCTTCTGCCACGCTTCGAGCCACACATGACTGTTTTGCACTGCGCCATGACACAGCTGTATCCCAGACACGAAAAACATACCCTCCCCGACTGCGCGCCCGTTGGTCACGCGCATAATCACGGTCACAGAACCCATCCAGGAGTGAGTTTGAAGTGGGGACAAACACAAGGCCAACCTCAGCTGTGTCCAGGACATAGCGCAGCAATTTCAACAACGCTTTATGATGTGTGCTGCGTGGTTGCTGACTGAACTGACCCAACACATTGACTGCACATGAGATATCAGGGCGTGTCGTGGAGGCCAGATACGACAGACTCCCTGTAATCTGTCGGTATAGTGTGGGATCACAGTCTGGTCCGTAGTCTGTGGTGTGCACGTCCGGCAGATGAGTATAAACATCAGGGCTCATGGGTGAGTGTTGGCGGGGCAAGTGCATTACAAGATGCTGGAAGCGTGCAATGAGATGTGCAATGAACCGACCTTGGTGCAAAGTGAGTGTGCGTGCAGCTCTGTCTCTGGTGATTGTCATTCCCAGAACGTTACGTGCTTCACCTAGATCTGTCATGCTGTAGTGCTGGGTGAGCAGTGCCTTGGTGCGTGTGATGAGAGAGAGGGAGGAGGACAGGATGAGGAGATCATCCACATATACCAAGACAGCCACAGGCGTGTTTTCCTCCCATCGCTGGAAGAGAGCAGGGTCACACACACTTTGGGTAAATCCACCAGCTTCCAGTGTGTGGCTGATTTCCTTGTTCCAGCAACTCGGTGCTTGCTTCAGGCCATAAAGGGCTTTAAGCAGCAGCCACACACGATCAGTTCCATCCTCCAATCCTTCCGGTTGTTTCACATATAGTTCTTCCTGTTGTTCTTCTATGCCCCATGGCCACTACTATGGCTTGACGGACAGGTTGGGCATGCACTGCTCCCTTGGAGTAAGTCCCCCAGACCTTGTTCGTGGTGCAAGTCAAAGTGAGACACCAGAAGTGTAGCGCAACGGATAGCATGTTGGACTTAGGGACAACAGGTCCTGCGATCGAGCCTTGATGTGCGCAGGAGGTTTTTTGACCTTCTAGCACAAGGGAAGTTTCTTAGACATTTCTCCATGCATGAGGAGAGTGCGCCACTTGGCGGTCAGTGGATGCGCCAATTGGCGGACTGGTGAGGTGGTGTGGAGTGACCACCCCAAAAGTGTCACTACCCACACACCTTAGAAGCCAGGCCTACGACTATATGTACCAGGCTCATTCCTCATTCTAATTACACAATCTGGCCTTAGATGCTCCTCACAGAGTTGTCCAACTAAGGAACAGTATAAAGAAGACACTGGTTGGTCTAAGCCCCAGGAGTTAGTCTTTGACTAGCACCTCGCGCGAAAGTGACCAAGTGTTAAGTGGACACAGTTGCTAGCAAGTGATTGCCTAGGAACTGCTCAGTGTGGAACCGTGATCCTGAGGGTGATATCTTCTCCTAGCTGAAATGCTAGGAGCGGACGGAAAGTGCTATTGTGTCGGCCCTGTTTTCTAGTCCGTTTGCCTCAGGCCGGTTGACAAAGGGTTATGGGCCCACACTGGCCAGTTGTAAGGCACGCTTCGCTCAACTCTGGTACGCTCTCTCCAAGTGCACGCGCCGGCTCCATCAGCTCCATCAGCTCCATCAGCTTCATCAGCTCCAACGGCTTGGTCTGCACTTAGCACACAGGGACTAAGGACAAGCTCTGCCCTTGGAGGCACAACCCTTGTGTCCCAACCAGGACAAGCTCTGCCCTTGGTGGCAAGATCCTGGGTGTGTTGGTGTAGATGTATTCTCTGTCTGCAGGTGAACATCGGCTGGAGGGCTAAGCAACGGATCTGCATCCTAAAACCGGTAGCAGACATCAGCTAACATCAGCCTACATCGGCCTCAACGCAGCAGAGACGTGGGAAGCAGACAAGGGCAACAAAAATGGTTGACCCATCGGGAGGAGTGGGGGCTGCCGCAGGGCAGTCCTCAAGCTCAACAGTGGCTACCACAGGGCAGACCACTGGAGCAAATGTGAGTGCTACATCACTGCCGCAAGGTCTTGGACCCCTGGGAGGAATCCCCATTTTTGAGGGGATTGACTTCTCCCTTTGGAGATGGCAGTTCGAGCTGGCGATGAAAGTGCGCGGCTTCATCAAGCTACTGAAGGGTGAGGAGCAGGTTCCCGCGGAAGGCACATCTGAGCATGACGCATGGATGGATCGAAATGATATTGTCATGTCATTCCTCAGCAACACGATAGCCAAGAAGTATGTTCCCATCATTGCCGGGTACACGCTGGCTTCCGAAGCTTACGACAAGCTCAAGCGCGTGCACCAATCCACCTCCCTCGCGAACAGACTATTCATCCTACAACGACTGATGAGCATGCGGGTGAATGAGGGCGAATCAATCCCGAATTTCCTACAGGAGTTTGAAGGACTCCTTGGCGAGGCTCGCCAGATGAACTGGGACCTTGACGAGAACATGCAAGCCATGATCCTCCTCATGGCGCTACCGGAGAGCTGGAGCCCAATGATCACCGTCATGGGCGGCTGGAAGGAGGACGACCTGACGTACACGGCAGTGTCCGAGTACGTGCGAAACGAGGCCATGCGCCGCAGCGGAAGTGAGGCTAACTTCTCAGCCTATGCCGCACGCTACGGTGGCCGCGGGAGCAAAGGGTCAGCCTCTGGTCAGAAAGGCGGCAGCGGAAGCGGTGGTGGCGGAGGCATCAATGGCGGCAAGGCTCCCAAGCGACAGGGTAACTGCCGCAACTGCGG